>JAVTVY010036183.1:0-15821 GCA_036873755.1 Hanleya hanleyi | reverse complement strand
GCGCGCGGTGTAAAGGTTTCCACCGACTCAGAATGCGCAAACAACTATCTGAGGATATGTTGCCTCAACGGTATCCTGGCCTGCCCGACGATGATTAGAATAAACGGTTCAGATGGCACTTTTGAAATGGAGACTTCTGATTGGACAAGAATACATCTAACGGACAGGAACGAATATGAAACATGCAAATGGTGGCCTCTGATTGGATAAGAATCTTCTTGAATTGTAAATATACCCAACGCGGCTCCCCAGCGTGGGTATGATGTAACATTGGGGAAAATAAACTATATGAAAAAAACTTCTTGTTGTTGTTGTTCTCTCATGTGTCATCCTTGTTGTTGTTGTTGTTCTCTCTCTGGTCTATATCATGGCGTTATGTTAGAGTGTTAAGGTGTAACGACAGGCGTTGACGGGCATCACCGCATTTCGAAGAATTAGTGACAATTCCATGGAATATCAGAGCTGCTGAGCTATTTCACCAGGGCGTTGAAGCATTAAGAATGGTGTTGGTGGGCGTTGCTACAAGATGACACCTCACACGGTCCATTTGGACCGCGGATGGTCCATCTCTACACCAAATAACATCCTTCACTGCTAAAAAAGGCCCACTTTCGCTACAACTTGTACTAATGACGTCACCAATGACGTCACAGATGCTATAAATATCCCTGAAATCAGGGTCTATACTCCGAGAGCTACAACATGATACCCCACACGACGCATTCGCAACGCGGATGGTCCATCTCTACACCAAATACCTTCCTGCACTGCCCCAAAGGCTCACTTTCGCTAATACTCCTACTGATGACGTCATCGATGACGTCACAGATGCTTCGGACATGCCTCAATTCGGAATGTACACCCCGAGAGCTACAAAATGACACCTCACACGACGCATTCGGACTAAGGATGGTGCATCTCTACACCAAACTCACCCTCACGCACCCACAAAATGTCCACTTTCGCTACTACTCGTACCGATGACGTCATCAATGACGTCACAGATGACGCGGACACCCCTCAAATCGGAATGTACACCCCGAGAACTACAAGATGACACCTTCCAGGACGCATTCGAACCGTGAATAGCCCATCTCGACCCCAAATACCTTCATGTACTGCCCGAAAATGTCCACTTTCGCTACTACTCGTACCGATGACGTCACCGATGACGTCACAGATGACGCGAACATCCCTCAAATCGGAATGTACACCCCGAGAACTACAAGATGACACCTTCGAGGACGCATTCGAACCGTGAATAGCCCATCTCGATCCCAAATACCTTCATGTACTGCCCGAAAATGTCCACTTTCGCTACTACTCGTACCGATGACGTCACCGATGACGTCACAGATGACGCGAACATCCCTCAAATCGGAATGTACACCCGAGAACTACAAGATGACACCTTCCAGGACGCATTCGAACCGTGAATAGCCCATCTCGACCCCAAATACCTTCATGTACTGCCCGAAAATGTCCACTTTCGCTACTACTCGTACCGATGACGTCACCGATGACGTCACAGATGACGCGAACATCCCTCAAATCGGAGTGTACACCCCGAGAACTACAAGATGACACCTTTCAGGACGCATTCGAACCGTGATTAGCCCATCTCGACCCCAAATAACTTCCTTCGCTGCCCCAAAATGGCCACTTTACTTACTACAACCAACTGCGCATGCGCAGATTAACGCGACATGCATTCAAAAACACACCATTCTGACTCTACCCCACACAAGCTTCACTTTGACACCTCACACGACCCATTCGAACCGTGATTAGCTCATCTCTAACCCAAACACACCCCTACATAGCACCCAAAATGCCTGTTTTCTATACTACGGCCAGACTGCGCATGCGCAGACTATTGAACACGGACGAACCATTAGTGTAGTCAAGTGCTCCTCCACGAGAGCTTCAAAATAAGACCTCACTCGACCCCATTGGACCATGAGTGGCCCACCTAGACTCCAACATGTCCACCCCGTATGGGCCTATACACCCATAGCCATGCAGTATAGGCCTATGGGCCTACCCAGGCCTCGGTGACTTTTTTCAAAAATTTCACCGATTCGCTCCGCAACACTTCCTATCGTGTTCTAAATGACGAGACGAGTAAAACGAGACCCCACAACCCTACCGCAAATGTATAGAAGTGGGTTTCCCAGTAGGATAAACATTGAACCTATACCCCAGTATGGGTCTATATGGGGCTCGGTGACTTTTTTCAAAAATTTCACCGATTCGCACGGGGACACTTCCTATCATGTTCTAAATGACGAGACGAGTAAAACGAGACCCCACAACCCTACCGCAAATGTATAGAAGTACGTTTCCCAGGGGGACAAACATTGATCCTATACCCTCAGTATGGGACTATATGGGGTTCGGTGATTTTTTCAAAAATTTCACCGATTCGCACGGGGACACTTCCTATCATGTTCTAAATGACGAGACGAGTAAAACGAGACCCCACAACCCTACCGCAAATGCATAGAAGTGGGTTTTCCAGTAGGATAAACATTGAACCTATACCCCAGTATGGGTCTATATGGGGCTCGGTGACTTTTTTCAAAAATTTCACCGATTCGCACGGGGACACTTCCTATCATGTTCTAAATGACGAGACGAGTAAAACGAGACCCCACAACCCTACCGCAAATGTATAGAAGTAGGTTTCCCAGGGGGACAAACATTGATCCTATACCTCAGTATGGGACTATATGGGGCTATATCGTACTTTTTCAAAAATTTCACCGATTCGCACGGGGACACTTCCTATCATGTTCTAAATGACGAGACGAGTAAAACGAGACCCCACAACCCTACCGCAAATGTATAGAAGTACGTTTCCCAGGGGACAAACATTGATCCTATACCCTCAGTATGGGACTATATGGGGTTCGGTGACTTTTTCAAAATTTCACCGATTCGCACGGGGACACTTCCTATCATGTTCTAAATGACGAGACGAGTAAAACGAGACCCACAACCCTACCGCAAATGTATAGAAGTACGTTTCCCAGGATGGTCCTATACCTCCCATACCCCATATAGGCATTTTCCCGTAATTTAGGATAAAGTCCGTATTCCGTATTTTTTCAGGAAAATTTTTACATACACCCACCCTGGAACTAGGGGAAGATAACTCTGTTGATAGACAAGCCCCGTTAAGCCCGGCGACCTATATACCCCTCATACCCCATATAGGCATTTTCCCAGGTTTTTCGATAAAGTCCGTGTTCCGTATTTTTTTTTTTTCAGGAAAAATTTTACATGCACCCACCCAGCCATCAAATACCCTTTCACCTAGGCTTCACGTTGATACCTCACTCGACCCCATTCGACCATTAGGGGCTCCCCTAGATGCCAAAACGTCTATTTTCATACCCTTGGGCCACCGCGCATGCGCAGAATGACCCTAATTCAACCCCACACCCAGTCCATCAGATGCCCCTTCATGAATGCTTCACTTTGATACCTCACTCGATCCCATTGGACCATTAGGGGCTCCCCTAGCTCCAAAAAGGCTATTTTCATGCCCTTGGGCCACCGCGCATGCGCAGAAGGCCGATATGTCAACCCCACACCCAGTCCATCAGATGCCCCTTCACGAATGCTTCACTTTGATACCTCACTCGACCCCATTGGACCATTAGGGGCTGCCCTAGCTCCAAAACGTCTATTTCCATACCCTTGGGTCACCGCGCATGCGCAGAATGCCGATATTTCAACCCCACGCCCAGTCCATCAGATGCCCCTTCACGAATGCTTCACTTTGATACCTCCTACGACTCCATTGGCCCATTAGGGACTCCCCTAGCTCCAAAACCGCTATTTCCATACCCTTGGGCCACCGCGCATGCGCAGAATGCCGATATTTCAACCCCACACCCAGCCCATCAGATGCCTCCTTCACGAATGCTTCACATCGATACCTCACTCGACCCCATTGGTCCATTAGGGGCTTCCCTAGCTCCAAAACGTCTATTTCCATACCCTTGGGCCTCCGCGCATGCGCAGAATGCCGATAGTTCAACCCCGCGCCCAGCCCATCAGATGCCCCCTCACCTAGGCTTCACTTTGATACCTCACTCGACCCCATCGGTCCACTAGGGGCTCCCCTAGTTCCAAAAAGGCTATTTTCATACCCTTCGGCCACCGCGCATGCGCAGAAGGCCGATATTTCAACCCCACACCCAGCCCATCAAATGCCCCTTCACGAATGCTTCACTTTGATACCTCACCCGACCCCATCGGTCCACTAGCGGTCCCTACAGATTGCCGAACACTTCCACGAAAACCCACGGGTTTGGGACTACTTTCGGTCCGCGGAGGCAGACCGCATCACCACCAGACCGCATCACCGCGGAGAAATACATGCCCCCAAGGTCACGCCCCATTCACCCAGACCGGAAGTGACGTCATACCTGCGCCCCATTCACCTGCGCACACCGCCCCAATACCGCCACAAAACCTCCCCATTTTTTTTTCTGCGCATGCGCAGTGAGGCGCTGGGACGTGAATTTAGCCTTTGTATACTACTCCTGCGTCGTGTCAACTTATGTTGCTCTGTATCATCAGTGTTTCTGAAACCATAATACAAATGTATACCAAGCACCTACGCTTGTGGGCTAATCTCTACTCTGCTGACACAGCTGTATCATCCATCTACATGTAGTTTACCTTTAAGAGAATAATAATAATGATCCAGTGATAACTAGGTAGCTTTCAAGACAAGTGCGAACTATCGGTCACATACTGAACGTGTTGGTAACCATAGCAACAGCAACAAACAATTTCATACAAGCACGATTATAGAACAACAAATTATGTTTACTCAAGATCCTTGACTAATATACAATTATTGCATGTTATAGAGTGGGACATCACGATTTGTCAGCTCGAGACAAGTGATGTACAACGAGCGCGCAGCGAGAGTTGTACATCACTTGTCGAGAGCTGACAAATCGTGATGTCCCACTCTATAACATGCAATAGTTGTTTGATTATACCGAATGTCATATTTGAATAAAATGGGACTTTATAATCATGTGAATGAGGACCGTACGGTGAAATAAGCATATCGTGTTCAACACTGCGCGGACCGTTGTTGATTTCAAAACGCCGTGTCAAGATCAACTGTTCGACCTCGGCTTGTTTGTCGACTCAAACGATGTCAAATTTATTTCATTCAATTATCAAATCACATTCACCAATTTCTATCACCAACGGGCCGACGTATACACGTCAGGCCGACATATACACATCAATCTTCGTTTCGGGGAGTATGTTGGCGCGCGCGCTATGGGAGGCAACTCTAGCTTGGTCCGACAGATGTCGCCGTGGAATAAATGTCATGTCCAACGCTCTGCCGTGGTACATGACATTTATTCAACGGTAAGGCAAGATATGACTGCATAATCACTGAACATCACGATTTGTAGAATGACACGTGACAGGCTGTCAACCAATGAAAACATTACGAATTTACATGAGGTATAATAATACCAATTGTACCACGCTCGTATGCGGTAATATGATTCAAATCAATAGTTCATTTCACTCTAATAATTCACAAACTCCGCTAAGTATTGGGGTATTCCAATTTGTTTACGAACTTGGACAGTATGACCCACTTACCTAACTTTGATGTGGAAAACAAACACCAAAATACTGCTCAACATGCTAAAAAGTACTCACTACAGGCGGACCGTGAACCAACGGAAGAAACACATCAGAAGATGGCAGAAATACAGGCTATTTACATTTAAACGGGGTCATGTCTGCCCCGAAACATAGAACGACGTCAGCCAAAGATGGCAGAAAGGTCAAAGTTCGGGGTCGCCCTATTGATGGTACGCTGCCCGACAACAAATGCATGCAATCCAAGAAGTAATGGGCAACGAATGTATTGGAACAAACAATTAACAAGTTAGGTTTCCAATTACCCCAGAATCAAGCAGTCAAGAAAAATCACCCGCCCAGTCTACATATCCCTCTTTCCAATTACTCTTTCTTCTTGTATATGACCATCCCATCATTCCTCTCTTCAACCTACCTATCATCCACTTTAACAGCAACAATGTCAGTATTGTTCAGAAAAGCCCTTATACCAGATAGATCTGTATATATAGTGACTGGATGAGCGTAATCATCAGATCAGTACTGTAAGTCATTAAAGGGGAACCCACGCGGTCTAGGGTCACTTATAGGAGTATAAGGTACCAGAAATTTATATTAAGTTGGCGTTGACCGCATGTTGATACTTCAAACGTGTGTAGTTGAAGTATAACTCTGAATTCTGGAAATTTATCCAAATGAGATTTTGTGATGTCGCCAAGTGAACACAGGATAATGAGCTGAATTTATGCAGGAATATTCAGAGCTGTAAGTCTAATCTCTTTCAAAGTTATGATATTGATTATTTATAGCATTATATGCAAACTATATAACTTGATTTTTGGGGAAATTCCAGCTATATTTAGGTTATCATAGGAACCAGTTGCTAGGGGCTTTATTGTACGGGTTATGGAATCTTAATCATGAATATGCAGTAACAGATTTCCATGCGATTCATATTCATTTTTTCTATTAACATTTCTGAAATGAAACGCTTGGATACCGGTTGCTATGGTAACGATATTTCTGAAACTATTGATAAACAAGTGACAAAAGTAATATTAAACATGTACACACAATGTTAATGGAATGCAAAGAATGAAAACCATATATCTTCAATTTAGAAAATAAGTTATACGATTTATGTGTTCATCTAATCATCTGTTTGTGTTACATCATCATAGCCTATTTGCATACAAAATTTGTACCAAACCCAAACAACTTTGATGTGCAATATCTCATCAACCAACAGGGGCATTTTGATTAAATAAAGTTTTAAATTCACCCACATATCTCCTCCAGAAGTTTTAATTTTCATTTGGGTTCCCCTTTGACTAAACAGATTGTCAGTTTAGCCGATCAAGAACTGACAATTTAATCATCTAAAAAATGATCAGTACTGAATAGTTTCTGAGCAGTACTGTACAGTTTCTGGGCAGTAATGTAAGTAGTAGTGTAAGTGGATTTCGAGTTACGTTTTCCAGGGAGATAAATCTTTGGGGAGATGACGGGGAGTTCCGCCAGGGGGCGTTGTTTCTCAAGAGACCAAAAGCTACCTCCAACACAGAAGAGTTCCAATCTAGGGGGAGGTAACTCCGGGTCACTATAGTTCCGGCAAAGGGCCCCTGGGCATGTATTCTTCCGCGGTGATGCGGTCTGGTGGTGATGCGGTCGCGGGAAAAAGCTTCCGCGGAGAAAAAGTAGTCCCCAGACTTCAAATACGCTGCATGGTCCGATTGGGTCGAGTGAGGTATCAAAGTGAAGCATTCGTGAAGGGGCATCCAGTCATGGGTGGGTGCATGTAAAATTAGGATTTTTCCCGAAACTATAAAAAGCGGAACACGGACTTTACCCCTAAAATAGGGGAAAACACCTATCAACCCTAGCCAAAAGGGCTAATATCGGTCCCCGGGCTTATTGGGACCTGCCTATCAAGTCAATGGGGTGGGTGCATGTAAAATTAGGATTTTTCCCCGAAAATATAAAAAGCGGAACACGGACTTTACCCCTAAAATAGGGGAAAACCCTATCAACTCTAGCCAAAAGGGCTAATATCGGCCCCCGGGCTTATCGGGGCCTGCCTATCAAGTCAATGGGGTGGGTGCATGTAAAATTAGGATTTTTTCCGAAAATATAAAAAGCGGAACACGGACTTTACCCCTACAATAGGGGTCTGTATTATACAATATAAGGGAAAATGCCTGTATGGGGTATGGGGATGGTCAATTTTTTTCGTGGGCTTTACTATGGCTTGTGGGGTCTCGTTTTTCTCGTCTCGCCAAGAAAATGACAATGGGTAGGGTCCCGGAGCGAATCGGTGAATTTTTTGGGAAAACTCACCGCGGTCTGTATATAGGCTCATACTGGCTATATGGGGGGAGGGATGGTCAAATTTTTTTGTGGGTGTTACTATGGGTTGTTGGGTTTCGTTTTTCTCGTCTCGCCGAGAAAAACACAATGGGAGGGGTCCCGGAGCGAATCGGTGAAATTTTTGGGAAAAGTCACCGAGGTCTGTATATAGGCTCACGAGTTGTAATTCACGAGTTGCTCAGCATTTTCATCGATACTGATTTAGAACACGATGGGAAGGGTTTCGAAACGAAACGGTGAAATTTTTGGAAAAAGTTCATCGAGGCCTAGGTAAGCCCATAGGCCTATACTGCATGGCTATGGGGGTATAGGCCCATACTGGGTTGACGTTTTGGGGTCTAGGTGAGCCCCTAATGATCCTATGGTGTCGTATGAGGTCTTGGTTTGAAGCTCTCGCGAAGGAGCATCCGACTGCGCTAATGGTTCGTCCGTCTTCAATATTTTGCGCATGCGCAGTTTGGCCGTAGTATAGAAAACAGGCATTTTGGGGGGTATGTGGGGTGTGTTTGGGGTAGAGATGGACCGCTATGGGTCTGAATGGGTCGTGGGAGGTATCAAAGTGAAACTTGTGGGAGGTAGGGTCAGAATGGTGTGTTTTTAAGTGCAAGTCTCGTCAATCTGCGCATGCGCAGTTGGTTGTAGTAAGTAAAGTTGCCATTTTGGGGCAGTACAAGAAGGTATTTGGGGTAGAGATGGGCCATCCTTGGTCCGAATGCGTCCTGGGAGGTGTCATTTTGTAGCTCTCGGGGTGTAGACCCCGATTTGGGGGCTTCCCACGTCACCTGTGACGTCATCGGTGACGTCATCAGTACGAGTAGTAGCGAAAGTGGGCATTTTAGGGCACTGAAGGATGATATTTGGGGTAGAGAGGGACCATCGTTGGTCCGACTGCGTCGTGGGAGGTGTCATCTTGTAGCTCTCGGGGGCACATCCCGATTTGAGGGATGTTCACGTCATCTGTGACGTCATTGGTGACGTCATTAATACGAGTAGAAGCGAAAGTGCGCATTTTGGGGCAGTGAAGGATGGTATTTGGTATAAAGATGGACCATCCTTGGTCCGAATGCGTCGTGGGAGGTGTCATGTTGTAGCTCTCGGGGTGTACACCCCGATTAGAGGCATGTTCGCAGCATCTGTGACGTCATTGGTGACGTCATCAGTACGAGTAGTAGCGAAAGCGGGTATTTTGGGGCAGTGAAGGAAGGTATTTGGTGTAGAGATGGACCATTCTTGGTCCGAATGCGTCGTGTGAGGTGTCATCTTGTAGCAACGCCCGCCAACACCAAGCTCAATGCTTCAACGCCCTGGTGAAATAGCTCAGAAGCTCTGATTTTCTAGATATTCCATGGAATTGTCGCTCATTCTTCGAAATCCAGTGACGTCCGTCGTTCGCCTTAACAGACCGGAGAGAGTACAACAACAACAACAACAAGGATGAGACATGAGAGAACAACAACAACAAGAAGTTTTTTCATATAGTTTATTCTCCCCAATGTTACGTCATACCCACGCTGGGGGAGCCGCGTTGGGTATATTTACAATTCAAGAAGACTCTTGTCCAATCAGAGGCCACCATTTGCATCTGTCATATTCGTTCCTGCCCGTTAGATGTATTCTTGTCCAATCAGAAGTCTCCATTTCAGAAAGTTCCATCTTCGGCCATGTTCGCTTTGAACCGTTTATTCTAATCATCGTCGGGCAGCCCAGGATACCGTTGAGGCAACATATCCTCAGATAGTTGTTTGTGCATTCTGAGTATCTATCGGTGCATGGGTGAATACATTCACCCGATGGGAAGATTCCGTAATTTGGTCACGAAGAACGTAACATTGGTCACCCTCTCCACTGTCCACTTGGTGTTGGGGCGTTGTTGTTGGGCCCATTCCAAGGGATCCACGGTCTCCAGTTTCTCCAGCATCGTCTCTAGCGACGCCCGGTTAATGATGGTAAACGGTTGGTCAAATACCCGGATGTTACTGCTCGGGTAAAAGTATCGGACTTGATCTGTCTCCTTATGCTGCAGTACATAACCAAACGCCAGATTTAATTTGAAGGACGTAGCTTGGTCATTGAAGATGGCTTCCACGTAGTTGCGTAGACGGGTGAGGTCAGTCAGTCAGTCGGAAATTGTAGATATCCTGAATAGGGCGATGACGGTGGAAACAGTGCCGTATCATGGGCCAATGGCGCCGACAGATGTCACTCACTGGATGGGCGTCCTGTAAGAGATCGCTCGGAACATCCACCGCATCTTCCAGAAAATGTTCGTTGTTGTCAGGCGTATGACTGGGAACAGTAATGCTAGGGACCGGATGGATATCTAGGCTCTTCTGAACTGTGGGTATAGGCGGGCTCTCCGTGATCGCATCACCAGTGGCATTCGTCTCCCCGGGCTCATCTTTACTAGGTCTGACCCTCATGGGTGCCTCTTTAGTGGAAAGTTGTCGCTCATACCGTGGTGATGGACTATGAATCAAACGTTGGTGCTGTCTTAACTGACTGGGTCATTTGAAGAGTTGACCACAACCGTTACATTGTTCCGTCGCGCCCTCGTGGAATGAGCGTTCGTGGCGCAGTAAATGATCCTCCCGATTGAATGACCGTGCGCAGGTTGGTTGTACAAGTATACCGAGCATCGTTGTGGGTGGAGGCCTCGTGGCGTCGTAAATTATCTAGACGAGTAAACAGCTTCTGGCAAGTTGTGCAAGAGAACATATCGGCTGTGGATCTGGAAATGATGAATGCCGTAAAAATTCCCACTTTTATACGTTTTTCCGTGACATTCGTGTCTTTTCGGCAACCTCCGTGTCTCTTCGGTCACCTCCGTGTCTTTTCGGTGACGTCCGTGACTCTTCGGGCACCTCCGTGTCTCTTCTGTAACCTCCGTGACATCTTCGGTCACCTCCGTGTCTCTTCGGTGACCTCCGTGACATCTTCGTTAACCTCCGTGTCTCTTCGGGCACCTCCGTGTCTCTTCGGTCACCTCCGTAACTACCCGGCTGTTCCCGTGTAAACCCGGATGGATCTCCGTGTCTCTTCGGTCACTTCCGTGACATCTTCGGTCACCTCCGTGTCTCTTCGGTGACCTTCGTGACATCTTCGGTCATCTCCGTGTCTCTTCGGTCACCTCCGTACCGTCAACGATCAGCATGTAGACATATAGAGTATGTACGGCATGTTATGGTATTCATCAGTGCATGAGTGACGCATTCAGCCGATGGGGGTGGTCGGTCAGCTTGGTAACGAAAAACGTGGCATTGGTCACCCTCTCTACGACCCAGTGTGTGTTGGGGCGTTTTGTTGGGCCCATTCCAAGGGGTCCACGGTGTCCAGTTTTTCCAGCATCGCCTCTAGCGACGCTCGGTTAATGATGGTAAACGGTTGGTCAAATACCCGGATGTTACTGCTCGGGTAAAAATATCGGGCTTGGTCTGTGTCCTTATGCTGCAGCACATAACCAAACGCCAGATTCAACTTGAAGGCCGTAGTTTGATCGTTGAAGATGGCTTCCACGTAGCTGCGTAGACGGGCGAGGTCGGTCAGCCGGAAATTGTAGATATCTTGAATAGGGCGATGACGGTAGAAACAGTGCTGGATCATGGGCCAATGGCGCCGATAGATGTCACTCACTGGATGGTCTTCGTGTAACAGATCGCTAGGAACATTTATGGGTTCGTCCACGAAGTGTACTTTGCCCTCCACGTCGTACAAAATCTGGCCCAAGGTCTTGTCGTCGGAATTTGACTGTTGAATTAGGGCGACATCATCATCGGTCCTCGTGCGATGGGTGGGAGACCCCGGCGCGCAATTTTATCCAGTATTGTTAGCGCGCGCCGGAGTCAAAGGTCAGTTCCGGTCACGTGAACGGAAGCGGAAGTGACCTCACAGAGGTCATATGCAAATGTCACTTCCGAGCTCTGAGCTCCGCACGCTTTGAGCTCCAAGAGCTCCGATCCAAAAGCTCTGCCACACGGGAGCTCCCACCACCACCATCACCACCACCGGGCGAGGTCCGCCATCTTCAGTCCGTTTCTTTTCGGTGACGGAGTGTGAACATGATAGCACATGTACTGACCTGTCTGTGGGGTTTTTCCCACAATGTCGTTCACTTCCGAGTCTCTTCGGTCACTTCCCGAAAAGACACGGAGGTGGCCGAAGAGACACGGAGGTGCCCGAAGATGTCACGGAGGTCACCGAAGATGTCACTGAGTTGCCCGAAGAGACACGGAGGTCACCGAAGATGTCATGGAGATCACCGAAGAGACACGGAGGTGCCCAAACATGATACCAGCTAGCGTGCTATAAAAAGGAAGCGGCCTGGCCGTTTCATCAGACACTCTGTCAACCACCAAGATGTTCACTTGTACTACGTGCTCGAAATCATTCACTCGTCTGCACGACTTGCGCCGCCATGAGGCTACCAAGCACGAAGAAACCGCCCGGTATAGCTGTACGATATGTACACTGTCGTTTCAGCGCCCGGATCATTTACAGCGCTACACACGTGCACGCCATGAAGTACCCAAGCGTCCATGCGAAGAATGTGGTCGGCTTTTCAAACTGACCAGTCAGTTGCTGCGACACCAACGCACACGACACCCTGTTCCGCAGCCACGTTTGCAGGTAGAAGAGCCCGTAGGCATCAATATCGAGACAGGGGGAACTCCCACCCATCGCACGAGGGCCGATGATGATGTCGCCCTAATTCAACAGTCAAATTCGACGACAAGACCTTGGGCCAGATTTTGTACGACGTGGAGGGCAAAGTACACTTCGTGGACGAACCCATAAATGTTCCTAGCGATCTGTTACACGAAGACCATCCAGTGAGTGACATCTATCGGCGCCATTGGCCCATGATCCGGCACTGTTTCTACCGTCATCGCCCTATTCAAGATATCTACAATTTCCGACTGACCGACCTCGCCCGTCTACGCAGCTACGTGGAAGCCATCTTCAACGATCAAATTACGGCCTTCAAGTTGAATCTGGCGTTTGGTTATGTGCTGCAGCATAAGGACACAGACCAAGCCCGATATTTTTACCCGAGCAGTAACATCCGGGTATTTGACCAACCGTTTACCATCATTAACCGGGCGTCGCTAGAGATGCTGGAGAAACTGGACACCGTGGATCCCTTGGAATGGGCCCAACAACAACGCCCCAACACACAATGGGTCGTAGAGAGGGTGACCAATGCCACGTTTTTCGTTACCAAGCTGACCGACCACCCCCATCGGCTGAATGCGTCACGCATGCACTGATGAATACCATAACATGCCGTACATACTCTATATGTCTACATGCTGATCGTTGACGGTACGGAGGTGAACGAAGAGACACGGAGGTGAGCGAAGATGTCACGGAGGTGACCGAAGAGACACGGAGGTGACCGAAGATGTCACGGAGGTCACCGAAGAGACACGGAGATCCATCCAGGTTTACACGGGACAAGTCGGTTAGTTCCGGAGGTGACCGAAGAGACACGGAGGTGACCGAAGATGTCACGAGGTGCCCGAAGAGACACGGAGGTGCCCGAAGAGACACGGAGGTTACCGAAGATGTCACGGAGATCACCGAAGAGACACGGAGGTGACCGAAGATGTCACGGGCGTCACCGAAAAGACACGGAGGTGACCGAAGAGACACGGAGGTTGCCGAAAAGACACGAATGTCACGGAAAAACTTATAAAAGTGGGAATTTTTATGGCATTCATCATTTCCAGATCCACAGCCGATATGTTCTCTTGCACAACTTGCCAGAAGCTGTTTACTCGTCTAGATAATTTACGACGCCACGAGGCCTCTACCCACAACGATGCTCGGTATACTTGTACAACCTGCGCACGGTCATTCAATCGGGAGGATCATTTACTGTGCCACGAGCGCTCATTCCACGAGGGCGCGACGGAACAATGTAACGGTTGTGGTCAACTCTTCAAACGACCCAGCCAGTTAAGACAGCACCAACGTTTGATTCATAGTCCATCACCACGGTATGAGCGACAACTTTCCACTAAAGAGGCACCCATGAGGGTCAGACCTAGTGAAGATGAGCCCGGGGAGACGAATGCCACTGGTGATGCGATCACGGAGAGCCCGCCTATACCTACAGTTCAGAAGAGCCTAGATATCCAGCCGGTCCCTAGCATTACTGTTCCCAGTCATACGCCTGACAACAACGAACACTTTCTGGAAGATGCGGTGGATGTTCCCAGCGATCTCTTACAGGACGCCCATCCAGTGAGTGACATCTATCGGCGCCATTGGCCCATGATACGGCACTGTTTCCACCGTCATCGCCCTATTCAAGATATCTACAATTTCCGACTGACTGACCTCATCCGTCTACGCAACTACGTGGAAGCCATCTTCAATGACCAAGCTACGTCCTTCAAATTAAATCTGGCGTTTGGTTATGTACTGCAGCATAAGGAGACAGATCAAGTCCGATACTTTTACCCGAGCAGTAACATCCGGGTATTTGACCAACCGTTTACCATCATTAACCGGGCGTCGCTAGAGCCGATGCTGGAGAAACTGGACACCGTGGATCCCTTGGAATGGGCCCAACAACAACGCCCCAACACACAATGGGTCGTAGAGAGGGTGACCAATGCCACGTTTTTCGTTACCAAGCTGACCGACCACCCCCATCGGCTGAATGCGTCACGCATGCACTGATGAATACCATAACATGCCGTACATACTCTATATGTCTACATGCTGATCGTTGACGGTATGGAGGTGACCGAAGAGACACGGAGGTGAGCGAAGATGTCAAGGAGGTGACCAAAGAGACACGGAGGTGACCGAAGATGTCACGGAGGTCACCGAAGAGACACGGAGATCCATCCAGGTTTACACGGGAACAGTCGGGTAGTTCCGGAGGTGACCGAAGAGACACGGAGGTGACCGAAGATGTCACGGAGGTGCCCGAAGAGACACGGAGGTGCCCGAAGAGACACGGAGGTGCACGAAGAGATACGGAGGTTACCGAAGATGTCACGGAGATCACCGAAGAGACACGGAGGTGACCGAAGATGTCACGGACGTCACCGAAAAGACACGGAGGTGACCGAAGAGACACGGAGATTGCCGAAAAGACACGAATGTCACGGAAAAACTTATAAAAGTGGGAATTTTTATGGCATTCATCATTTCCAGATCCACAGCCGATATGTTCTCTTGCACAACTTGCCAGAAGCTGTTTACTCGTCTAGATAATTTACGACGCCACGAGTCCTCCACCCACAACGATGCTCGGTATACTTGTACAACCTGCGCACGGTCATTCAATCGGGAGGATCATTTACTGCGCCACGAACGCTCATTCCACGAGGGCGCGACGGAACAATGTAACGGTTGTGGTCAACTCTTCAAACGACCCAGTCAGTTAAGACAGCACCAACGTTTGATTAATAGTCCATCACCACGGTATGAGCGACAACTTTCCACTAAAGAGGCACCCATGAGGGTCAGACCTAGTGAAGATGAGCCCGGGGAGACGAATGCCACTGGTGATGCGATCACGCAGAGCCCGCCTATACCCACAGTTCAGAAGAGCCTAGATATCCAGCCGGTCCCTAGCATTACTGTTCCCAGTCATACACCTGACAACAACGAACATTTTCTGGAAGATGCGGTGGATGTTCCCAGCGATCTCTTACAGGA
Organism: Hanleya hanleyi; assembly: GCA_036873755.1. Classification (NCBI taxonomy): domain Eukaryota; kingdom Metazoa; phylum Mollusca; class Polyplacophora; order Lepidopleurida; family Hanleyidae; genus Hanleya; species Hanleya hanleyi. Next base: position 146 of record JAVTVY010036183.1, on the reverse strand, counting down.
CGCCCATCCAGTGAGTGACATCTATCGGCGCCATTGGCCCATGATACGGCACTGTTTCCTCCGTCATCGCCCTATTCAAGATATCTACAATTTCCGGCTGACTGGCCTCACTCGTCTACGCAACTACGTGGAAGCCATCTTCAATG
>JAVTVY010036182.1:0-15740 GCA_036873755.1 Hanleya hanleyi | reverse complement strand
TAGAGACATCCTCGCGAGCCAGCTAGCGTATCAATCGAACTGTTAGGACAGGCTATCTGTTGTAATAATTGGAAAATGAATGTTTCAGCCTCAGGTATCATCATACTTCTCCGTTTACACTTTGATAGATCGGACCACTGAAAGCATTCAAATCCGACGTGTAAATTTCATCTACAAATCAGAGACAAGCCAATCAGAACCTACCCAACAACTGTGTGTAGGGTGACGTATTCTCCAGGCAGTTGCATCATTCCTCCTAATATGGAGTTATGGGTGGCCAGTTACATATATAGGATAGCCAATCAAGAACCCACATTTCGAAATTCAATTGGATTTGAGGTCAATGACATTTAGTGTGACAGTTTATAAATTCTTATCAGGTGGGCTGATATATCAAGGTTAATTTGTAGTGTGAACGGAGAAGCCGACTTGTGTATGAAGATGGATTCAGGGCATGACCAGCTGAAATAAAGAATTTTGAACCTAGATGCATGCACTATTATTTTGCTAGCTGTCCACAGCCTGGTCATCATGTACTTGACCATTTGTCTCCGATATAATCGTTCTTGTATCCGTCTGTGTTTTCATTGACTTAGTGAATCTAGAATTAATTGACTGTAGTTTTCTTCGGATTTGCTTCTGATCATCAGCAGTACACTGGAGAAGTATACCCTGGAATTTGTGATCAGTTGGTCCCCTGGTTTGCTCCGGTAAGCAGGCATTGAGGTATGATAACAGTGTACGATGATCCTGGTCAGTCTCTGCCGATTCAACATGTTCAAGTCTGTCATCAAGTTCCCTAATAGTGAGCTCCACTCGTTTGAAGGCCGCTTCTTGAGCAGATGTTCTGGGAGTGACTACCGATACATCAACAGTCAGACATCGGAATATCAGCCTCTCTGTGTTCACTTCAATATCTTCTTTCATCTCTGAAATTAAAAAGTTAATCTGAAATTCAAAGACCTGGTTTCTCTACTGGTTTTCTTTCCATATCAATGTACACATAGTGAATATAGTGATACAAAAATGTACAATATTAAAGCTTATATCTCAGTATTTTGTTTCAGACTTGAGGCGCAAAACATGGGCATCATCACAGTAACAGTGCAATAAGATTTCACCTTCTTTGGTCTAGAACTGATCAACATGTAATTTCTTCTAAGCTAGTAAGCCAGTACAAGTGTTCTAGGTAGAATAAACATGCATTGTCTTTGAAATGCATCATGCCCATTCACAATCATGATAAGATAAATCAGCCACGCTACCTATCCATTGATTTTCATTGTCCCTATTGTGAGGTGTTAATTTACATGTAAGGCTGGTTAAAATTAATTTCCTAAATACCCACGCACATAGTGAAGACAGGAAATCATCCCTTGATAGAATAACAAACATCTACCCGTAACGAACCATGGTTTGGGATTTTATTTTCACTTTTAAAATTAATTTCCTGTTTAGCAATATTTTTTGAAAAAAATATTGCTAAACATGAATTTAAAAGTAAAATCCCAAACTATGGCTCGTTACGGGTAGATGTTTGTTATTCTATCAAGGGATGATTTCCTGTCTTCACTTCATGTGCGTGGGTATTTACAGCCATCAATCATGTATGTTTACATGTGGCTGTCGCCATCAGGACCCCTCGGGCCGGGCCCAGAGCAATTGTGGAAATAATGTTTCTGACCCCAACAACTCACATATTTGGGGTGGGCATAATTTTACCTGTATGATATAGATCATAGACAGACAAAACAATATAGCAATAGAGCAGTGATTACCTATAGCAGATGTAGTCGAACGATTACTGTCTATTCACAGCAATCCAGTGCACAGGTTTGTGTGAACTCCTGAAAAACACATCCCATGGCACCGACTTTCGATAGGCTTCTGGTACTGGCTGTATTAAACAACTGTATGAAGTTTCATTGTTGTGAGTGAAGGACTTTTTGAGATAATGTGTTTACAAGGATATGGACCAACAGACATGTATAAAGGGGCAGAACTCCTGAAAAACACATCCGATTACACCGACTTTCAATAGGCTTCTGGTACTGGCTGTATTAAACAACTGTATGAAGTTTCATTGTTGTGAGTGAAGGACTTTTTGAGATAATGTGTTTACAAGGATAAAAACAGACAGACATGTATAAAGGGGCATAACTCCTGAAAAACACATCCAATGGCACCGACTTTCAATAGGCTTCTGGTACTGGTTGTATTAAACAATTGTATGAAGTTTCATTGTTGTGAGTGAAGGACTTTTTGAGATAATGTGTTTACAAGGATATGGACCAACAGACATGTATAAAGGGGCAGAACTCCTGAAAAACACATCCGATTACACCGACTTTGAATAGGCTTCTGGTACTAGCTGCATTAAAGTGAACGTAAAGGCTGTGACAACATACACGCGATGTTGAAGAACTATATTAAAAGTATCAGTTGGCAGCAACAAATATTTTTTGTGATTTTTTCTCTTCCGAAAAAATAATTCCAAACACCGGAATAATTGACTGGTGCAACAGTCGACTGGAGTCCGCCATCTTCGTCTATTTATTAGCCTTGCGCCAATGAAAACGCTTCCTTGTAGCACGTGATATTTTCCTGTGACGTAGTATCACTTTGTTGTGGCTTTACTGTAACACGAATTGTAATGGCGGAGGTGGGGGGCTCGGTTGTTTCAAGCGTGTTTTGACTGTGTTGCGTGTCTCCAGCAAGTGTTTCCCGAGCTGAAACTTGTCAGGGCGCAGTGATGGCAAGCAAAATACATCCGTCTCGGGTTCTCCTCTGCTACCGCTACAGTCGGATAAGTTATCATTACACAGATTCCCGTTAGGGAAGCCGGGACTCAAACAGTGGCTGCACAACATCGGCAGACTAGACTGTACTCCAACCGAGAAATCTGTGCTGTTTTCAGTCTATTTTAAAGCCGAACGTTTCCAACCTGACCTCTACGGAAGGCTGATGTTGACGCCCAGCAGGAGAGCCAGGAGGCGAAGGAAATTAAACTTTAAAGAAGATGCAATCCCAACAGAATTGTCGCATCGTAGATCAAAGACACCGAGATCAACAACATCGATTCAGAAACGTCAGAGTGTGGAAGTTCTAAACTTTTAAGTGAGGTAAAAATAATTTTATTACCGTTTGGCGGGACAGAGACACTGCGAGATAGGCATATTATACGAAGTGTCGAAATCTGGGTCTTCGATAACATGTTTACATGCTTACTGCGCTTTCTAACTCCACAAAGTGGAGAGCTCCCAAGGTGATACGACGTCACTGCTCTGAGGTGAGATAGCCAACATGGCTGCTGCCGGGGAACAATAAAACAACAGAGATAATTTCGTTCCTACTCGGTGCAAAAAAATCCCCAAAAATATTTGTTGCTGCTGTTTGATACTTTCATTGTAGTTCTTTCCCACAGAGTGCATGTTGCCTCAGCCTTTACGTTCACTTTAAACAACTGTATGAAGTTTCATTGTTGTGAGTGAAGGACTTTTTGAGATAATGTGTTTACAAGGATAAAAACAGCCAGACATGTATAAAGGGGCATAACTCCTGAAAAACACATCCAATGGCATCGACTTTCAATAGGCTTCTGGTACTGGTTGTATTAAACAACTGTATGAAGTTTCATTGTTGTGAGTGAAGGACTTTTTGAGATGATGTGTTTTCAAGGATATGGACCAACACATGTATAAAGGGGCATAACTCCTGAAAAACACATGGATCCGATTACACCGACTTTGAATAGGCTTCTGGTACTAGCTGCATTAAACAACTGTATGAAGTTTCATTGTTGTGAGTGAAGGACTTTTTGAGATAATGTGTTTACAAGGATAAAAACAGCCAGACATGTATAAAGGGGCATAACTCCTGAAAAACACATCCAATGGCACCGACTTTCAATAGGCTTCTTGTACTGGCTGTATTAAACAACTGTATAGGCTTCTGGTACTAGCTGCATTAAACAACTGTATGAAGTTTCATTGTTGTGAGTGAAGGACTTTTTGAGATAATGTGTTTACAAGGATAAAAACAGCCAGACATGTATAAAGGGGCATAACTCCTGAAAAACACATCCAATGGCACCGACTTTCAATAGGCTTCTGGTACTGGCTGTATTAAACAACTGTATGAAGTTTCATTGTTGTAAGTGAAGGACTTTTTGAGATAATGTGTTTACAATAATATGATGGACAGACTGACGGACGGACGGACGCTAGGACAGACGGACGGACAGACGACGGAGGCAACGACAATACCGCTCGGGCAGAATCTGCCCGAGGGGTAAAAATGGAAACCCAGTTACTCTTTTTCACAAAAATAATTGGGTCAATTCTCATGGCATCCGATTATCTCCCACGTGATATTTTAGTGCAAGTCTGGCAGAAAATGACAGGTGGACTGACATGATAGAAGGAGGAGAGGTGATCTTATACAGCTTTTTGTCCCCCGCCGCAACGCGGCCGGGGACTTTAAAATGGTTCTTGCTTCTTTGTGTCCGTGGATGTCTGTGTGTCCGTCCATGTCTGTTCGAAGCGATAACTTCCTAACGCTTTGTTGGATTCTTCCGAAATTCGGAATATGCATTCCTTGCGGCAAGACGCCAGTCCGTATTGCATTTCAGCAACATCTGCCTGAAGGTGGCGCCACTAGTTCTTGCTTCTTTGCGTCCGTGGATGTCCGTGTGTCCGTCCATGTCTGTTCGAAGCGATAACTTCCTAACGCTTTGTTGGATTCTTCCGAAATTCGGAATATGCATTCCTTGCGGCAAGACGCCAGTCCGTATTGCATTTCAGCAACATCTGCCTGAAGGTGGCGCCACTAGTTCTTGCTTCTTTGCGTCCGTGGATGTCCGTGTGTCCGTCCAGGTCTGTTCGAAGCGATAACTTCCTAACGCTTTGTTGGATTCTTCCGAAATTCGGAATATGCATTCCTTGCGGCAAGACGCCAGTCCGTATTGCATTTCAGCAACATCTGCCTGAAGGTGGCGCCACTAGTTCTTGCTTCTTTGCATCCGTGGATGGACGTGTGTCCGTCCATGTCTGTTCGAAGCGATAACTTCCTAACGCTTTGTTGGATTCTTCTGAAATTCGGAATATGCATTCCTTGCGGCAAGACGCCAGTCCGTATTGCATTTCAGCAACATCTGCCTGAAGGTGGCGCCACTAGTTCTTGCTTCTTTGCGTCCGTGGATGTCCGTGTGTCCGTCCATGTCTGTTCGAAGCGATAACTTCCTAACGCTTTGTTGGATTCTTCCGAAATTCGGAATATGCATTCCTTGCGGCAAGACGCCAGTCCGTATTGCATTTCAGCAACATCTGCCTGAAGGTGGCGCCACTAGTTCTTGCTTCTTTGCGTATGTGGATGTCCGTGTACGTCCGTGCATGTCTGTTCGAAGCGATAACTTTCTAACGCTTAGTTGGATTCTTCCGAAATTCGGCATACACATTCCTTGCGACAAGACACCAGTCCGTATTGCATTTCAGCAACATCTGCTTGAAGGTGGCGCCACTAGTTCTTGCTTCTTCGTATCCGTGAATGTCCGTGTACGTCTGTTCGAAGTGATAACTTCCTAATGCTTTGTTGGATTCTTCCGAAATTCGGAATATGTTTACCTTGCGACAAGATGCCAGTCTGTATTACATCTCAGCAACATCTGCCTGAAGGTGGCGCCACTGGTTCTTACTTCTTTGTGTCCGTGGATGTTCGTGTACGTCCGTGCATGTCTGTTCGAAGCGATAACTTTCTAACGCTTTGTTGGATTCTTCCGAAATTCAGCATTCGCATTCCTTGCGACAAGAGGCCAGTCCGTATTGCATTTCAGCAACATCTGCCTGAAGGTGGCGCCACTAGTTCTTGCTTCTTTGCATCCGTGGATGTCCGTGTACATGTACGTCTGTTCGAAGCGATAACTTCCTAAAGTTTTGTTGGATTCTTCCAAAATTATAATACGCATTCCTTGTGACAAGACGCCAGTCCGTATTACATTTCAGCAACATCTGCCTGAAGGTAGCGCCACTGGTTCTTGCTTCTTTGAGTCCGTGGATGTTCGTGTACATCCGTGCATGTCTGTTCGAAGCGATAACTTCCTAACGCTCTGTTGGATTCTTCCGAAATTCAGCATTCGCATTCCTTGCGACAAGAGGCCAGTCCGTATTGCATTTCAGCAACATCGGCCTGAAGGTGGCGCCACTGGGTCAAAATAGATTTTTTTTTCTGTGTACATCTGTTCGAAGCGATAACTTCCTAATGCTGTGTTGGGTTATTCCGAAATTCGGAATACGCATTCCTTGCGACAGGACGCCAGTCCGTATTGCATTTCAGCAACATCTGCCTGAAGGTGGCACCACAGAGTTTCTCTTCTTCTTGTCCGTTCCAGTCAAAATGGGCCTTCAATTTTGCTATATGAAATCATTCTATTCCACATCATATGATTTACCCTAAAGCTTTTGCATGAACCATATTTTATTTCAGAAGTATAATGTGAAATAACTGGCGGGGAAATCCCCGCAGTACTGAATCCCTGATTTTTGAATTTCGTGTCATCTTAAACGAAGGACAACATTCCCTTCAATTTTGCTAACAAATAATTGTATTGCACATCATAGGATTTACCCTGAAGCTTCTGCACGAATCATTTGTCTACACACGTATATTACTATATTAATTACAACTGTGTTCCTAATGTTTGGGTGCACACTGTGCATATGATCAATTTCCTGAATTGAACTGAATTGAACCTTGCTGGTCTTCAGACTGACAGATGATGGCATGCAGTTGTCAGTGCAGTTGTTCATGTACAGGGAGCTTTCTATGAATGAGTTGCAACCCCAAAGGCTTAAAATTTATCAGGCACAGACCCATGTTTTTACCCCTCGGCCATTTTTGGCCATGGGGTATTGTCATCATCTTGTACGTCCGTCTGTCCGTACGTCCGTTCGTGAGCGAGATAGCCGGAAAACTGTTTCGCTGATGAATTCCAAATTTGGTATGCTTATTTGCCTAGTCAAGGACCAGAAGCCTATAGAATTGGGACCTGATTGGGTGGGAACCTTAGCAGCCATCTTTAATTTCATGCAAAATGGATAATGATCCATATCTCGGAAACCATTCAACTGTTCAATACGAAATTTGATATACATCATCGATACATCAAGCAACTTTCAACGAATTACCAAACAGGCTTTTCTGATTAGCTGGGAACCCTGGATGCCATCTTTAATTCATACGAAACCGATAATGATAGCATACATATCTCGGTTACCATTCAATTGTTTTATATGAAGGTAGGTATATATCATCAATACATCCAGATACTTTGAATTGGGACCTGATTGACTGAAAACCTTTGGTGGCCATCTTTAATTTAGGCAAAATCATTAATGATCTATCTCTGATTCCGTTGGAGTGCTCAGTGGAAAATTTGGTATACATCATTGATGCGTCAAGAGACTTACGATGAATGACAGATCTGGTTTCTCTGATTGGGCAGAAATCTTGGCGGCCATCTTTAATTTATTCAGAATCTTTAATGATGTTTATCTCTGATACCATTCAAATGTTCTATACGAAACTTGATTTACAGCATCGATGTATGAAGAGACTTGCATTAATGAATAGCCACATTAGTTCCTCTGAGTGATGGGAAGGATGGGCAACCATCTTTAATTTATGTAAAATCATTAATCATCTCTATCTCTGAAACTGTTCAAATGCTCAATGTAAAATTTGATATACATTATCGATGCATCATCTCGGTTACTCAGGCCTTATTTTTTGACGCGAACGCTCGTTCAGGTTACGTGAAGGTTACGCAAATCATATTTTACGCGAACGGTCACCGTTCACGTGGGGCGAATTTGATCTGCCAGCAAGTCACAAGTCGGCATTGTCTGTCTGCACAAAGTGAAAATAAAATAAAAAGTGGCGACAGCGATATTTCCGCGTATACCGTCCACTTTCTCTTTCTCCTTTTGTCGACTGGCAGGCTAATTTACATGGCCGTGGTTGTTTGATAAATCATGAATTGCTTATGGCCTAGTTAAATTGTTTGTGTCGAGTGGTTTCGTTTTCACTGGCCAGACAATTACGCATGCCCAGATGGAAATAGGTCGGCACTGAAACTATTTGCCGAGAAGTGGAGACTGTCTGGTCGTTGGAATTGACCAATAAATTGAAATAATGGAGGTTATTTGATGCACAATAAATCATTTTGAAACCCTGAACATACATTCAGAACATATTTGGCATTTTACAGCTTTAGAAATATTTAGGAATCGCATTTCGGCAAAAATAATGTACCGTAAAACTCACGTAAGCACTGGAATTTTATCACGTTCAGAATACTACCGATGCCGATAGACGGTCTGTTTTGCTTCATCTCGACTAAATAACTCGTCTGAATTCTTATAGATGTCACGGTATGTATTCCTGGTTACTCGTAGCATAACGAATATTGAATATTTATTAAAAATTCCAAGTGAATCGGTAAAAATCCTTTTGTTTACGCGACGTGTGGCTTACCTCAGCAAAACCAAACGACATTTAACGATATTTTATGTTAATGAGCAGTTGGAGCAGTTTGACCAATCAGGAAGTCGGGTTACGTCAGGTGACCAGCATTTTCGCGGGTTTATTGGGGTTGAATGAGAAGGATTCGAAACACATGACCATTTTCACCCAATAAAATCGACGCATTTTTACTATTGACCTGAAATAAGGTTGTGTTGAAATGAAAGCAGAGTTGTTGCCCTTCAATTTGATATCTTTAACGTGGGGAGGGGCTTCCGGGATTTCGTTGCAGAAGCTTGTAAACAAGGTGCGTTTTACGCGTTTCAACAAACTTTTCTGAATAAATGACGCTCTGTTTTACATTTGTAGACGATCTTCACATAACTAAGCGTATTTTTTAGTAATAAACACCGAACTCACGTGAAATAATTAATGAAATAATACGTTTTATTTGGAGTAAGCCGTGTCTGGTTTGATTTTTCCACACGTGGCTCCAAATTGTTTCGAAAATTTACGTAACCTTTCACGTAACCGATCGGTTACGCAACGAAGTTGGTGCGTAACCGAACGATCGGTTACGTACGCTAAAAATCACGCGAACGGTAAATCGTTCACGCCAGATTTTGAAAAAATAAGGCCTGGTTACTTCTACACGATGTGCCTAGGATACAGTACTATACTATACCCAATTTTTTGTAATTCAACATCGCAGAAAACCACCATCGATTGCGTTTTCAATGGTAAAAGGGTTAGGAAAGAACTAAAAATACACTTCAATGCAGAGTGATTTTGATTGACGCCAGAAATCGCTCAGAACGCTTCTTCGGCGATCTAGACCCCAGGAGCATCTGGGGCCTGGGCGGCCCCTGGATCCTCACCTAAAGTGCAATGATAGTGGCTGTACCACTTTGAATTTGCTTCCGACGCCCCTGTATTAACAGACAGTGTCAACGTACTGTTCCAGCTGTCTCCCGTTCAGTGATTGGTCATTCGACCCCGCCATTTTAAACTAATACGAGCATTTTCATTGGATCACTATTAGATAAGACCCACCCCAATCTTCATACACAACCACGTGACTGTCTCAGTTGACTGATGACATAGCGCGGCCTCGTTTTTGATTTCAAAATCTGCCGTCTAACTGGGAAAATGTTGTTGCTGCTGCATCAGCCGATCATTAGCCCGGCCCCTGTAGAGGATACTATAGGCTAATACATGTAGGCTACCATGCCATGAGATGATGCTTGGGATTGCATTTCGCTCACTTGCACCTACAGGTGGCGACAACTGGTGGCAATTTAAAATTTGGTTTCCGGGCAGTAGGTTGAGGATGCCTTCAGCTTCTCGTCAAATTTGGTTTGCAGATAATGCCTTGAGATGTCACTTGGGGATGCTTCTCGGTGCTTCACTGCATGGAAACTATATCACAGAAGCAATCAACTTTCAGTCAATCGTTCTGAGTTGATCTTAAAACTTGGCAAGGCAGAAAGACCCTTCCACATCCATTGCCTATGAAGCAGCAGTTGCCTCCCTCATGTATATCCCCTAAGACCAACAATGCTAAAAAATATTGCTGCCATTTCGGCGGGGGACCTAGCATCCTCTGGCTGCTTGTTAAGATCATTACAGGAGTGGACCAAGTTAAAGCCGGTCAGCTGTTCATGTTCCAGGGGTACAGTAGAACCAGAGGGCATGCTCTAAAACTACAGAAATCTCACTGCAGGCTGAACTTAAGGACGCATTTTTTCGGTAATAGAACTATTAATGACTGGAATGACTTGCCCAAATCAGTAGTGGAGTCGAAAACAACTGCAGCCTTCAAGAGAGGAATAGATAAGTTTTGGTCAAACCACGACACCTATTTTTACAAAGCTGGACATGGTGGTAGGCAGTTTCAATATATGTTTTTATTCGTCCAGGACACCTGGATCGAATCTTTAAAGTTTTGTGGCGACAAGTGTAACGAGGAGGCACAAGTTCCACCGTGAACTTAGACCTCAATACGAGATATCAAGGTATCAAGGTAATATGCTGGAGTTGTCGGGAGCAAGAAATGACATTTCTGGCTCCCGATATAACTCCAGCATATTAAACAAGAGCCTGGACGATCCATTTTATTGGACTAACTAGGCCTATGCAAAGGAGAATCATGCCAATGTTCACCAGGTGGCGCGGTCCGCGCCGCATATGCAAATGGCGAATAATGACCCCATCAACCCGGGACACAGTGCTCTTCTTTTACGTAGATTTACCATATTAAATCAAATAAGAGGTGACGTGAATGTTCGAAGGTTATGAGAACGGGGTCTTAGATTGCGCGTATTTCGCAGTTTGGAGACTGAATACACGTGGACCCGGCGGCGAGGTTGAAATCTTGACGGTAATTATAATAAAATGCAACCTAAACGTATAATACGCATCTGTAACATCGATTAGTCGCAAATGTGTTATCTTTGTGAGCATTATGGCCTGTTTCCGGGATTACAATTGGCCGACAAGTGTTATTTTAAAGCTGTGTACTTTCACTATCCATGCTTCCCGGACAAAGAAAAGGTCGTCTTGCGCATGCGCAAATGCCCTGTTCAGCTCATGTCATTAAGTGGCGGGAATGTTCTGACCTAGAAAATACGCTTTTCTATGTCGCTTTAACTTAAGTGCATTCACTTCAATGAACTAAATGCCCCTATTCAAATTTAGTTTCTTTCATTCTTAATCACGTTTGTACACTTATGATGATGTGTAGGTCTAAATAATTATTCCAAATGAACTCGTAAGTGATTTTTCTAAGATAGGATCATCTTTTTTCCTTTTTACAGAAAGTAGCGCCGAGAGTTATCTGCCCTTGAGTGACTTGTGTTCCCCCAGTATGCACCTGAACCAGGCGACATTTATGTTTTTCCATTGTGCAACTTCCAATATATAGTTTTAGTGTATTCAAGCCTTTTGTGAAATTCATGTAGCATAGCTAAATTTAGGCCAAAAAGATAAATATATACGTACCTTCGCTAATTTCGCAAGAATCAGCAGAATTTATCTGAAAATCTTGAAGATTTTGCAACAACTCAATTCTCTCCTGTTCTAACGCCTGAGCTTGTGATCGAAATTGTTCAACTCTTCTCTCAATGTCATCGAGCTGCTGAAGAAAGGTGTCTTTTTGAGAAGACATATCATTCTCGTATTCTTCCGATCTTTCGATAGGCGCCGCCTCAGCTGGCATCTCACGAGCATTCATTTTCAAACAGCGAATGAAAATCAAAACTGAAACTGTCCGTCTTACTCCGTATAGATGACCGAAATGGTTACAGGTTGTCCGTCCACCTGCCTGGTGTTTGGCAATCTCCTGCTATTCGGAATGACTCTGGATAGAGGAGAGGTACGGAGAATCGGCCCCGGAGAATAACCCGCGAGGCTCCCAACGATGCGGAACTTGATCAGATTTTGCGGTAACAAAGCGCCGATGAGATTCAGATTTCTTTATTGTACCAGACACCCCATGAGGGGTAGTGTACAAAACAGGCAACAATAAACATAAAGAACAAATACAATGTAACAACATGCCACAGGGACAAGTTTCTACTGGATTGCATACACATACCCATCTCACACCACATGTATATCTGTGGTGTGAGATGGGTATGTATATGCAATCCAGTAGAAACTTGTCCCTGTAAAACATGCATGTGTTTGAGGCACGCGAGCGTAATATTTCGGCCGGTACGGCCTGTACGGTACTATTTTGTATGAAACCCTCTATATAGCAAAGATATAATAGTAACAAATCTCACAAAACTTTTCAATAAAACACTAAAGAGTGGAATATACCCATCTAACTGGTCCAATAGCTACATCTCATCGATACACAAAAAAAAATTCCAAATTTGACCCGAACAACTACAGAGGAATCTCCATACTCAGCTGTCTAGGTAAAGTTTTCTCAACCATAAAATACAAGGAGCCTGAGATCGTGAATATCCAATTTCACCCTTCTTTCTGCAACTACAATGGGAAATCACCCAAAATGAACACCACGTGATGTCGTCAGCCAATCAGCTAAACTCTACCGATGTAAACCCAACGTAAATCGCCATTTTCGAGTCATGCATGTGCTGTCCTACTTGTTCAAAATTACAGATCTACAACACCTCTTGGATGATACGGAAGTTATTCATATCTTTTGTAAGCCCGGACAGTATGTTTCAGAAGTGGAATGAAAAGCCTGTATTTTATCAGATTTCTCAAGTCTGTTCTCCGCAGGATGAAGACGAAATAGTATACGGTAAAGTATCGGATATCGCTCAGTGATAAGTGTACACAAATGATGCCCGCTAGTGATTAATTTATATATAATATAATAGTATATAATTTCTACTGTTTTGTATGTTGTTTATAACTGTATATATGTATAAATGCATCCTCACTCTCTATTTGCCATGCTTCTGTACCACATAAGTTGTGCAATAAACCATTGATTGATTGATTGATTTGGCTTTGGCGGCCATTTTGCCCGTTTTTCTTATTGGGTTATCTCCCTTCCCTAGGTTAAGAGATATGGATTTCCTTTAAAAGCCTTCTATCTGCAATCAGTTAGAATATAAGAAAAAGTTAAATACTAATTATATTAATTTTTCATGAATATGCATGCTTCAAAACTAGGGCTATTCCCTATGGTTTCTGGGTTATCAAACGGAGCATGTTGCCAACAGTTAAAAAATGCACACCAACCTATATTTTTTTCTTTATTTTTCCTCATATTACGCAGCTATGAATGTAACAACACACATTATTCAAAAAAAATTTATTACTTTGATTTACCAGCAGCGGCCATCCTTGATACGGTACGAGACGCTAATATTAAATTTATCTATGTCCAGGCCCACCATATTAAATATCAAAATCAAGCCCCTTTGTATAGAGCCTCATTTCGACAGTTCATCGATAGAGGGCGCTGTTTGCAAACTTTCGATGGTTGATTTTTAAGGAAAATCCAGGTGAACATTTTGATCAATTCAGTTGTTTATCATGTTTATAGCGAATCCAGGACATTTTCTTCGGCAGACATTCCTCCCTGGACATTTCCCCCTGCGAACATTTCCCCTTCAGACATTTCCCCAAAGCCTAGCCCGAAAACATCGGCTAAGGAATCTATTTTTGTTGTTGTTGTTGTTGTTGCTGAATCTGACTCCTGAATGACTGATAGAGCCTGACTGAAATGGAAATAACTAAATAAGACGTCAGTCGCTCGAGATCTTTAACTGCACACGGAGTGGGGAATTGAGACAGAGGCACAAAAAACATTTTATCGAATAAATAATATGATTTGGCATCTCCAGCACTATGACAACTAGATGGAGAAAACCATCCATGAATTGATGTGATATCTGACGGTCGTAATTCATGGATGGAGCGCCAAGTCATAGTAAAACAGCGAGTAGAAATCCAGCCCCCCTCGTCCCCAGCCCCCCTCGCCTGACGGGGGGGATGGTATTTACGCTAAAAATACGGCGAAAGCATCCAAGTTTAGCAACTTACTATCTCCTCAGATCATTATCCTATCCATAAACACCGTTTATTTGGGTATTCGGCTCTGTTTTGTTGAGATAGCAGCATAAATCCACACCTACTGTACCGTTTTCTTCCATCCGCCTCTGTTCACTCGAAAGTTAGGCCAACAAGCATGCGCACACGATACACTTCACGTCATAGTCACGTGACTCTCATTTGGCGACCCGTCGTCATCCGCACACTTCCTCCACACGTGGTATTGTAGCTGACAGGCGCGATAGAATCATGGCAGAAGCGGCTAACTGATTACACGCGTGAGAATAATCCTGCATTTTAAAACAATTCTTGATAGTTATTCCAGGTATTGTGTAATAAATATCCCTTGGATTGCGCCCGAGAGGTGATAATGAGCTGTATTAACTGCAACAAGGAATTCATTCGTACGTCTGACCATGGATATAGCAGGCATCCGGTAACCTCAACATTAAGGGGGTCCGATTTAACCGTGAATGAAGCACTGACAGCAGAATTTCTTAATATCAAAGCCTTCACCCCGGAGAAAGAGAAACAATTTATATGTTCCATGTGTTTCAACTTGCTCGGTCGGGTAGTTAGTAGGAGAAGGGAGGCCACCGCTGCAGAAGTAGATTTGGTGAAACGGTGCGCGGATGACGGGTCGCCAAATGAGAGTCACGTGACTATGACGTGAAGTGTATCGTGTGCGCATGCTTGTTGGCCTAACTTTCGAGTGAACAGAGGCGGATGGAAGAAAACGGTACAGTAGGTGTGGATTTATGCTGCTATCTCAACAAAACAGAGCCGAATACCCAAATAAACGGTGTTTATGGATAGGATAATGATCTGAGGAGATAGTAAGTTGCTAAACTTGGATGCTTTCACCGTATTTTTAGCGTAAATACCATCCCCCTCGTCAGGCGAGGGGGGCTGGATTTCTACTCGCTGTTTTACTATGACTTGGCGCTCCATCCATGAATTACGACCGTCAGATATCACATCAATTCATGGATGGTTTTCTCCATCTATATGACAACCACCTAATGACTCCTTTAATTCCACGGAATCTGCCATCAAACACGAATTTTGTCAACAAAACTGTTGCGTTTCTTTCTCCACAGTTTACAGGAACATGCGCAGAATGGGGTTGACATTTTGGATCACATCATCAAGAAATAGATCCAAGACGGTTTATTTCTGAATTTTCGATATCGCCTAACATCGTTGACCCGCCGCCATATTGACTGAAAGCAACGTATTCCAGTACTGGGGACCGTTGCACGAACTGTGTTTAATCCTAAGTCCGTGTGTAAGTCATAGTTAGCGTGAGCGTCACGCCGACCCGTGTCACAAAGCCTTTAAAGTTACGCAAAGCCGTAAGTTATTGCGTAAATTTAAGTTTGCCCGAGAGTATGCTTAGCGTGATCGCAACTTCGCTTGCATGTAACCATGCCTGTAGTAGATTAATCTAATGACGTAGTTGTCAAATTTTATGTATCTTATAAAATGTACAATACTTTTGGAGTCAGAAAATGGACGTTCTTTTACTTTTTCTCTCCCTAGCATACGATCTCTCAAAGACAATGTGCAGTATTTCGCACCTCCTTTCACAAAAGAGCGAATACAAGAGTTACGATCCTTAGCCTCAAACGCAGATTGCTATGACGTGTAATTATCGAAGTTGAATATTTACAAAGTCCATTGTC
>JAVTVY010036181.1:0-15613 GCA_036873755.1 Hanleya hanleyi | reverse complement strand
CGGCATTAGCCGCCATTAGCCGCCATTTCCCCACAATGGCGGCCACCTTCCGCCATTATCCGCCATTTTCCAACAATGGCGGTCAGACGAGTCTGGACATGTCCAAACGTCACGCTCCATTCACCCAAACCGGAAGTGACGTCATTTTTACATCCGGGCACTTCGCGTCTGCGCCTGCATTGAGGTATGCATGAGGGTCTTCATGCACGCGCGCGCAATGCCGCTCAGTCGTACACCAGTACACCAGTCGCGATCCTCGACTTGGGGTAGAGTGTGCTAAAAATAGATTACCAGCTAGCGTGCTATAAAAGGGAAGCGGCCTGGCCGTTTCATCAGACACTCTGTCAACCACCAAGATGTTCACTTGCACAACTTGCCAGAAGCAGTTTACTCGCCCAGAAGATTTGCGACGCCACGAGGCCTCCACCCACAACGGTACACTATATACTTGTATAACCTGCGCACGGTTATTTAATCGGGAAGATGCTTTACTGCGCCACGAACGCTCACTCCACGAGGGCGCGAAGGAACAATGTAATGAATGTGGCCAACTCTTCAAACGACGCAGTCAGTTAAGACGGCATCAGCGTTTGATTCATGGTCCGTCTCTACGGTCTGGGCGACAACTTCCTACTGAAGAGGAGCCGCGGAAGGTGAGACCCAGTGAAGATAAGCCCGGGGAGACGAACGCCATTGGTGATGCGATCACGGAGAGTCCGCCTATACCCACAGTTCAGAAGAGCCTAGATATCCAGCCAGTCCCTAGCATTGCTGTTGCCAGTCATACGCCTGACGACATCGGACATTCTCTGGAAGATGCAGTGGATATTCCCAGCGATCTGTTACAGAACGCCCATCCAGTGAATGACATCGATCAATGGCCCATGATGCGGCACATTTTCCACCGTGATCGCCCCATTCCAGATATCTACAATTTCCCACTGACCCACCTCACCCGTCTACGCAGCTACGTGGAAGCCATCTTCAAAGATCAAACTACGGCCTTCAAATTGAATGTCGCTTTCGGGTACATCTTACGTCACAAAAGACGGACCAGTTACGGTATTATTATGCCAGTAATAACAGCCATGTGTTTGACCAACCGCTCACCATCATTAACCGGGGGTCACTAGAGACGATGCTGGAGATACTGGACACCGTGGAACCCTTGAGATGGGCATATCGTCAACGCCCCAACATGCAATGGGTCGTAGAGAAGGTCACCAATGCCACGTTCTTCCTTACCAAGCTGACCGACCACCGCCATCGGTTGAATGCGTCACCCGCGCCCTGATGAATACCATAAGATGCCGCACATAGTCTCTATGTCTACATGCTGATCGTTGACTTGAGCTCAGTAAACACTTGTACATAATGTGACGGTGCGTTAAATAATAAAACATGGTGTTTGATATTTCAATTTGTTTTGCTGTGAACATACTAAACATACCCAAGGCGGTTCCCCCAGCCTGGGTATGATGTAACATTGGGGATAATAAACTGTATAAACCTTGCTGAACTTGTTGTTATTCATGACAACCGCTTTCCGCTATACTTGGATGAAATATATATAGAATTCCCTGTCTGCGCATGCGCAGAATGGTGACAACAGCCGAGCCACTAGTCCAGTCCGATGCCCCTTCACGAATGCTTCACATGGATACCTCATACAACTCCACTGGACCATTAGGGACTCCCCTAGATCCCAAAACGTCTATTTCCATACCCTTTCCGCGGTGGAAACCTTTGCGCGCCGGGGTCAATGGGCCCAACAACAACGACCCAACACACAATGGGTGGTAAAGAGGGTGACCAATGTTACGTTTTTCGTGACCAAGACGACCAATCAACCCATCGGGTGAATGCGTCACCCATGCACTGATGAATACCACAACATGCCGTACATACTCTCTATGTCTACCTGCTGATCGTTGACTTGAGCTCGTTAAACACTTGTGCCTGATGTGACGATGCGTTGAATAATAAAACACGGTGTTTGATATTTCGAATGCGAACATACTAAACATACCCAGGGCGGCTCCTCCAGCCTGGGTATGATGTAACATTGGGGATAATAAACTGTATGAACATTGCTGAACTTGTTGTTGTTGTTCACATCACCCCATTGACTTGATAGGCAGATGCCAATAAGCCCGGGGACCGATATTAGCCCTTTTGGCTAAAGGTGATAGGGGTTTTCCCCTAGTTTAGAACTGATTGTGCTAAAAATAGATCAACAGATAGCTTGCTATAAAAAGGAAACGGCCTGGCCGTTTCATCAGACACTCTGTCAACCACCAAGATGTTCACTTGTACTACGTGCTCGAAATCATTCACTCGCAGGCACGACTTGCGCCGCCATGAGGCTACCAAGCACGATGGAACCGCCCGGTATAGCTGTACGATATGTAGGCCTACACTGTCGTTTCATCGCCCAGATCATTTACAGCGCCATGAACGTTCAATTCATGGGCCATTCAAGCGTCGATGCGAAGAATGTGGTCAACTCTTCAAATGACCCAGTCAGTTAAAACGGCATGAGCGTTTGATTCATGGCGCATCACCACGGCATGAGGGACAACTTTCCACTAAAGAGGTACCCAGGAGGGACAGATCCACTGAAGATGAACCCGGGGAGGAGAATGCCACTGATGATGCGATCACGGAGAGCCCGCCTATACCCACAGCTCAGAAGAGCCTAGATATCCAGCCGGTCCCTAGCATCACTGTTTCCAGTAATACACCTGACAACAACGAACATTTTCTGGAAGATGCGGTGGATGTTCCCAGCGATCTCTTACCCGAAGATCATCCAGTGAGTGAGATGTATCGACGCCATTGGTCCATGATCCGACACTGCTTCCACCGTCATCGCCCTATATTGGACTTGTACAATTTCCGACTGACCGACCTCGCCCGTCTACGCAGCTACGTGGAAGCCATCTTCAATGACCAACCTACATCCTTCACATTAAATGTAGCATTTGGGTACATCTTATGCCATAAGATGACGCGTGAATTGTGCTATTTCTATTCCAGTGCCATCAACCCAGTGTACGACCATCCTTTCACAATCACCAATCGGGCGTCGCTAGAGACGATGCTGACCCAACTGGACACTGTGGATCCCTTAGAATGGGGCTATGAACAGCGTACCAACACCAAGTGGATAGTGGAGAGGGTGACCAATGTTACGTTTTTCGTGGTTAAACTGACCCACCACCCCCATCGGATGAAAGTATTCACCCATGCACTGATAGATACTCAGAATGCGCAAACAACTATCTGAGGATATGTTTCCTCAACGGTATCCTGGCCTGTCCGATGACGATTAGAACAAACGGTTCAGAGCGAACATGGCCGAAGATGGAACTTTCTGAAATGGCGACTTCTGATTGGACAAGAGTAGCCGAGAATACATCTAACGGACAGGAACGAATATGACAGATGCAAATGGTGGCCTCTGATTGGACAAGAATATTCTTGAATTGTAAATATACCCAACGCGGCTCCCCAACGTGGGTATGATGTAACATTGGGGAGAATAAACTATATGAAAAAAAACTTCTTGTTGTTGTTGTTCTCTTATGTGTGATCATTGTTGTTGTTGCTGTTGTTGTTCTCTGTCCGGTCTATATCATGGTGTTAAGGTGTAACGACGGGCGTCGACTGGCGTCACTGCATTTCGAAGAATTAGTGACAATTCCATGGAATATCAGAGCTTCTGGGCTATTTCATCTGGGCGTTGATGCATTAAGAATGGCGTTGGTGGGCGTTGCTACAAGATGACATCTCACACGACGCATTCGCACCGCGGATGGTCCATCTCTACACCAAATACCATCCTTCACTGCCCCAAAATGCTCACTTTCGCTACTACTCGTACTGATGACGTCACCAATGACGTCTCAGATGCTGTGGATATCCCTCAACGCGGAATGTACACCCCGAGAGCTACAACATGACACCTCTCAGGACGCATTCGGACCAAGAATGGTTCCTCTCTACTCCGAATACCTTCCTTCACTGCCTCAAAATGTCCACTTTCGCTACTACTCCTACTGATGACATCAACAATGACGTCACAGATGCTTCGGACATGCCTCAACTCGGAATGTACACCTCGAGAGCTACAAAATGACACCTCACACGACGCATTCGGACTAAGGATAGTCCCTATCTACACCAAACTCACCCCCACGCACCCACAAAATGTCCACTTTCGCTACTACTCGTACCGATGACGTCATCAATGACGTCACAGATGACGCGGACATCCCTCAAATCGGAATGTACACGCCGAGAACTACAAGATGACACCTTCCAGGACGCATTCGAACCGTGAATAGCCCATCTCGACCCCAAATACCTTCATGTACTGCCCGAAAATGTCCACTTTCGCTACTACTCGTACCGATGACGCCACCGATGACGTCACAGATGACGCGAACATCCCTCAAATCGGAATGTACACCCCGAGAACTACAAGATGACACCTTCCAGGACGCTTTCGAACCGTGAATAGCCCATCTCGATTCCAAATACCTTCATGTACTGCCCGAAAAGGGCCACTTTACTTAATACAACCAACTGCGCATGCGCAGATTGGCGCGACTTGCATTCAAAAACACACCATTCTGACTTTACCCCACACAAGCTTCACTTTGACACCTCACACGACCCATTCGAACCGTGATTAGCTCATCTCTAACCCAAACACACCCCTACATAGCACCCAAAATGCCTGTTTTCTATACTACGGCCAGACTGCGCATGCGCAGACTATTGAACACGGACGAACCATTAGTGTAGTCAAGTGCTCCTCCACGAGAGCTTCAAAATAAGACCTCACTCGACCCCATTGGACCATTAGGGACTCACCTAGACTCCAACATGTCCACCCCGTATGGCCCTATACACCCATAGCCATGCAGTATAGGCCTATGGGCCTACCCAGGCCTTGGTGACTTTTTTCAAAAATTTCACCGATTCGCTCCGCAACACTTCCTATCGTGTTCTAAATGACGAGACGAGTAAAACGAGACCCCACAACCCTACCGCAAATGTATAGAAGTACGTTTCCCAGGGGGATAAACATTGAACCTATACCCCAGTATGGGACTATATGGGGCTCGGTGACTCTTTTCAAAAATTTCACCGATTCGCACGGGGACACTTCCTATCATGTTCTAAATGACGAGACGAGTAAAACGAGACCCCACAACCCTACCGCAAATGTATAGAAGTACGTTTCCCAGGGGGCAAACATTGATCCTATACCCTCAGTATGGACTATATGAGGCTATATCGTACTTTTTCAAAAATTTCACCGATTCGCACGGGGACACTTCCTATCATGTTCTAAATGACGAGACGAGTAAAACGAGACCCCACAACCCTACCGCAAATGTATAGAAGTACGTTTCCCAGGGGGACAAACATTGATCCTATACCCTCAGTATGGGACTATATGGGGCTATCGGTGACTTTTTTCAAAAATTTCACCGATTCGCACGGGGACACTTCCTATCATGTTCTAAATGACGAGACGAGTAAAACGAGACCCCACAACCTATACCGCAAATGTATAGAAGTAGGTTTCCCAGGATGGTGCTATACCTCCCATACCCCATATAGGCATTTTCCCGTAATTTAGGATAAAGTCCGTATTCCGTATTTATTCAGGAAAATTTTTACATACACCCACCCTGGAACTAGGGGGAGATAACTCTATTGATAGGCATTTTCCCGTAATTTAGGATAAAGTCCGTATTCCGTATTTATTCAGGAAAATTTTTACATACACCCACCCTGGAACTAGGGGGAGATAACTCTATTGACAGGCGAGCCCCGTTAAGCCCGGCGACCTATATACCCCCATACCCCATATAGGCATTTTCCCAGGATTTTTCGATAAAGTCCGTTTTCCGTTTTTTTTTTTTTCAGGAAAAATTTTACATGCACCCACCCAGCCATAAAATACCCCTTCACCTAGGCTTCACATTGATACCTCACTCGACCCCATCGGCCCATTAGTGGCTCCCCTAGCTCCAACACGGCTATTTTCATACCCTTCGGCCACCGCGCATGCGCAGATGGCCGCTATTTCAACCCCACACCCAGTCCATTAGATGCCCCTTCATGAATGCTTCACATTGATACCTCACTCGACCCCATCGGTCCACTAGGGGCTCCCCTAGCTCCAAAAGGCACATTATACCTTCGCCACCGCGCGCAGAAGGCCGATGGGTTTCAACCCCACACCCAACCCATTAGATGCCCCTTCATGAATGCTTCTACATTGATACCTCACTCGACCCCATCGGTCCACTATGGGCTCCCCTAGCTCCAAAAAGTTATTTCGAGGCCTCTTTCCGCCACCGCGCATGCGCAGAAGGCCGCTATGTCAACCCCACACCCAGTCCATTAGATGCTCCTTCATGAATGCTTCACATTGATACTCCTCACTCGACCCCATTGGACCATTAGTAGCTCCCCTAGCTCCAACACGGCTATTTGCATACCCTTGGACCACCGCGCATGCGCAGAATGCCGCTATTTCAACCCTACACCCAGTCCATTAGATGCCCCTTCATGAATGCTTCACATTGATACCTCACTCGACCCCATCGGTCCACTAGGGGCTCCCCTAGCTCCAAAAAGCCTATTTTCATACCCTTCGGCCACCGCGCATGCGCAGAAGGCCGATATGTCAACCCCACACCCAGTCCATTAGATGCCCTTCATGAATGCTTCACTTTGATACCTCACCACCCCATCGGGTCCACTATGGGCCTCCTATTCGGTAAAAAGCTATTTTCACCTTCGGCCACCGCGCATGCAGGAAGGCCGCTAAAGCCAACCCCACACCCAGTCCATTAGATGCTCCTTCATGAATGCTTCACATGGATACCTCACTCGACCCCATCGGTCCATTAGTGGCTCCCCTAGCTCCAACACGGCTATTTTCATACCCTTCGGCCACCGCGCATGCGCAGATGGCCGCTATTTCAACCCCACACCCAGTCCATTAGATGCCCCTTCATGAATGCTTCACATTGATACCTCACTCGACCCCATCGGTCCACTAGGGGCTCCCCTAGCTCCAAAAAGGCTATTTTCATACCCTTCGGCCACCGCGCATGCGCAGAAGGCCGATATTTCAACCCCACACCCAATTCATTAGATGCCCCTTCATGAATGCTTCACATTGATACCTCACTCGACCCCATCGGTCCACTATGGGCTCCCCTAGCTCCAAAAAGCTATTTTCATACCCTTCGGCCACCGCGCATGCGCAGAAGGCCGCTATGTCAACCCCACACCCAGTCCATTAGATGCTCCTTCATGAATGCTTCACATTGATACCTCACTCGACTCCATCGGTCCACTAGGGGCTCCCCTAGCTCCAAAAAGGCTATTTTCATACCCTTCGGCCACCGCGCATGCGCAGAAGGCCGATATGTCAACCCCACACACAACCCATTAGATGCCCCTTCATGAATGCTTCACATTGATATCTCACTCGACCCCATCGGTCCACTAGGGGCTGCCCTAGCTCCAAAAAGGCTATTTTCATACCCTTCGGCCACCGCGCATGCGCAGAAGGCCGATATGTCAACCCCTCACCCAGCCCATTAGATGCCCCTTCACATAAGCTTCACTTTGATACCTCACTCGACCCCATCGGTACACTAGGGGCTCCCCTAGTTCCAAAAAGGCTATTTTCATACCCTTCGGCCACCGCGCATGCGCACAATGCCGATATTTCAATCCCACACCCAGCCCATTAGATGCCTCCTCACCTAAGCTTCACTTTGATACCTCACTCGACCCCATCGGACCATTTTATCTAGGGACTATTTTTTCTCCGCGGAAGCTTTTTTCCGAGACCGAATCACCGCCAAAACCACGGCCAAACCGCATCACCGCGCATGAATACATTTTTTTTTTTTTTTTTGCCGGAACTTTTTTTTCGGGGTGGGAGGCCCGCATGCGCACACCGCCACAATACCGCCACATTTTTCAAATCTGCGCAGAAACACCTGCGCACTCGTCAAACTGTGGCTGTATATACGCTTATAACACTACTCATGTGTTCAAAACCTAAGCACGTTTACTCTCTAAAACAACTGTGTAGCACAGGTACTGTACACAAACACTAACAAAATTGCACATCCGCAATAATTGTGTACCAGTGATACACAATTTTGAAGAAATCCTATACATCTTGTGTACCTCTGGTACACAATTTTTTGTGGATGTGCAATTTTGTATACACAGTTGTTTTTACAGAGTATATACACGCTTGAAACTAAAGTGTTGAAACTTACTCGTAAAGTGTTGAAATAACCAATTAAGTGTGCCCACAGGGACAACACTTAAAGAGCAGTCCCTGTGGACACTTAAAGGGTTATTTCAACACTTTACGAGTAAGTTTCAACACTTTAGTTTTAAGCCTGTAGGCTGAAACGTGTCTCAAACTGAACCTCACTTTTACCGGATAACATTCATGTGTATCCTCTCTGAGGGGACATGTTTTGTTAATCCAAGTATCGGTTATGTTCTGTGTGAACTTATCAATGCCATCTTAGCTTGCTAAGGGCATTTCACGTTTCACTTAACACTACGAGCAGAAGTTTCTACGTATGATCGTGTCATGCGTTCGGATGATGATCAATGATAACTTGGACGAATTCGGGTGATTTAGTTAAAAAAAAAGTCAAAATTTAGTTTGGAATAGCTGGCGTAGCTCATATTCACTATAGGTTCCACATAGTAATATTTTGGTGACACTTTCGGCCCTGTTGTTTAATTTTAGGACATTTGAGCAAGCGATGATATTAATCTCAAACTTTTGAACAACATGAATTACAAACGTTTTCATTTTCGTCATAGTTTTCCATCTTCCCGTTTTCACAGGTGGAGTATGGTTGCTTGTTCGGAACCTTAATAACGATAAATATAGATTTTCTGGTAGATCTGCTATATATTGTTCTCATATCATCTGTTTTAACAATACTATAACATATGCATGCTCTTGGATGAGTTATCGATTGAGCTGTTTCCATGCTTGGATATACTGATCGTGTAGTACAGATCTTAACATGGGTGGAATTGCATTGGGCACCCACTTGAGCCAGATGTATCTAAAACCACAAGTATCCAAAATATTATACACAGTGTTTAATCATTCGAACTATACGTTTTGTGTTGTCTTGATCTCCAGTATTTTCTATGTCCTAGAGCTTATGAACATTAAATGCTTTTCTACCATCTTTTCCATCTATTGTATTTTTCCAAAAAAAAATAACATACTACATTCAATATTTATTAGCCAGGGTATTTACCAAGCTCGCAATACACCATAGTTTAGGCGTCAACATTCCAAGTTTTCGGGAAAAGTTTCTGGAACTTCCGTCCGCAACATCAGTGATGTTGCGGACGGAAGTTTCAGGTTCAGTGGTATTTTTCTGTCTCCACATTTCACATCCATATATCATTATTGCAAAAACGTGGAGTAATACAGCTGAAGAACGCAGTCAAGTGGCAAACCTAAACTCTTACACTTTCGGTTAAACCCGTGTAATACCTCATTCGACAGCTGAACATTGTGCTTCAACATGTCAATAAAACGACCGGACCCCCTGAATATGACACCTATATACTTAAAGATATTTACTACTTCAATGATTTCGTTTCTGTAATGAAATACGTTATGGGAAAGTTTGTTAGTACCACATATCATAAACTTAGTCTTTACATATTTACATTCAATTTCCACAAATCACAATAACGAATATAGCAGCGAGGGGCAATAAAGGGTTTCAAGTGTATCAGTAATACATTTGCGTACACTTCGCCATCCATGAGATGGCTTGCGAATCGTGTGTCGCCATTATTATGCAGAGCGATATCCGATACTTTACCGTATACTGTTAGGTCTTCATCCGGCGGAGAACAGACTTGAGAAATCTGATAAATTACAGGGTTTTCATACTAGTTCTGAAACATATATCGTCTGAGTTTACAAAAGATACAGATATGAATAACTTCCGTATCGTCCAAGAGGTGTTGTAGATCTCTAATTTTGAAAAGCAGGACAGCACATGACTCGAAAATGGCGGGTACATTGGGGTTACGTCTGTAGAGTTTAGCTGATTGGCTGACGACATCACGTGGTTTTGATTTCTGGGAATTCCCTCATATAGTTGCCGAAAGTAGGCTGAAAATGGATACACACGATGCCAGGGTCAGTCTTACCGCGTATAGATGACCCAGATGTATGAAAGGCCGTTCGCGCCATGAACCCCTCTTTTAAACGTTCAAACTTTTTAAACGTTTAGAAATTGCGAACGTTTAAAAACTTTAAACGTTTAATCTTGCACCAACCAATTAAATGTCATGAATTGACATTTGAAAGACGTTTCCTGCCAAAAAGCAAACGTTTCCTGATGTAACACCCAATACTTTAGACGTTTCCGGTCAAAAGGCCAAGGTTTCCGATAGTAATATTCGAGACTTTTAAACGTTTCCGGTTATGATCGTCCAATCAATTGTTTTTTATTTGTGCCGCGTATATTTAAACCTCAACATCAAAACGTGTGAATGTCCTCCGGCAAAACGTTTCCGGTATATAATCTGTTTTAACCAATCAAAATAACCCTTACAAATATTCGCGCATATATTATATATATATCCTTTTAATTGGAAACGTTGAAAAGTCTCGAATATTACTACCGGAAACGTTTGCTTTTTGACTGGAAACGTGTAAAGTATTGGGTGTCACAACAGGAAACGTTTACTTTTTGACAGGAAACGTCTTTTAAATGTCATTTCATGACATCTGATTGGTTGGTGCAAGTTTAAACGTTTGAACTTTCCAAACGTTTACAATTTCTGAACGTTTGAAAAGTTTAAACGTTTAAAAGAGGGGTTTATGGCGCGAACGGCCTTTCATACAGATGGTTACAGGTTTTTAGTAATAGTGGCGTTTTGTGGCCCGTTCAGGTGAATCAATGCATTTCCCGACTTTGAGACCGTTCTTCATCGCCACGGCGAATACACATCACATCACCGTTTTCGCCATCAAAATCAGTTTTGTTAAAGTCCGACGAATTTGATCAGTCGATGCATGGCGGCCATATTTTTGACGGATCAACTCAAAATGATGAATTTTTAGACACCCCGATCCATCGATCATGCATGCCGAGTATCGCGTCGATCGGTTCAGAGCTGCCGGAGGAGTATAGATCTTAAAACGTTTCATGAAAAAACTAGGTCAAACCAATATGGCCGACAGACTGATCGATCAATTGCAAAACTGAACAATGCTCGTTAATATACACATCATGTACTACTTGTGTGTGAAATTTTATTCCATTTAGGCAACTTTCAAATATAATTCTTGAGAAAATTAAATACAACAGTTTTTATACTTCCTCCGAAAATGCGAACGTATTACGTGATGGCAATTTCCCTACCTCTGTCCGTCCGTCTGAGCGTCTCTTCTAATCCTGTTTATATCTTTTCCATCTGTAGTTCCAATTTTTTGTGAGTGGATACCCCAGGGGAGACTATGTGTCGCGTACCGGAATGGAGGTCGGGGTCAGGTCAAAGGTCACTGGCCTAAAAATCAGGAAATCAAAGAACAGTTCGTGTTCGGTCTATATCTGTGACAGTTTTCTATCAGAAGTTGCAGTTTATTGTGAGCGGATATACCCCTCCTCGCGAGCCAGTGTATCGGTCGATCTGTTAGGATCGATACACTGGCTTTGTTAGTTACCCATAGCAGTTCTGGACATAAATAAATCAGGTGGTTTCCTTTAAATCAAACAACCAGTGAACGTGCTAAGGTAGCTGATTACGCCAGTCCGCTGCGAGATATTGGATGTGACAGGTTTGAATTTCATCGCTGGCAAAACTACTTTGATATCGGGCTGAAATCGACATCGGTTGTAAAAGCAAAAACCGCAGGCTTGGGATACCGATATACAATTTCAAAACAAGCGGGGGGGGGGGGGGTGAAATGTATCATTAAAAATGTCCAGGTAAACCCTCTAACCCTCTAACCCTCCCTCTAACCCTCTAACCCTCTGCGAGGATTTACGATTTACCTGGACTTGTGAAGATGGGATATACCAGGTGAAGACGACGTATAGATACGAAAATTGAGGTCGAGGTAATAGGTCAATGCCACAGTGGCATAAAAATCAGGAAATCATTGGAAAATGAAAGATTTTGTGAGTGGATTAATTGGGTGGTCACGTATCAAAATAGAGGTCAAGGTCAAAGGTCCCTGTGACCCCAAAATATTGAAATCATTAAAAGTCACATTTTTTTCTATCAGTGGAATCAGTGGATATATTAAGGGGAGACTATGTGTCACGTATCAAAACTTAGATCAAGGTCACTGTGACCCCGAAATCAGAAAATTGTTAATTCGCTTTTTTATCAGTAGATACATTAAGGAGAGACGATGTGTCATGTACTAAATATCAGGTCATGGTCAAAGGTCAAAGTCACTGTGACCCCAAAATCAGAAAAATCATTGGGAATCGGATTTGTTTGGTGTTAGAGGATATATTGGAGAAGACAATGTGTTGCGATGGGTATATTGAACTCAGTTTTGACTCTTAGGCCATTCGATGTATATTTGAGTGGGAATATATTGTACAACATGGCTACAAAAGGCTGCTCAGTTCAACAATAGTAAACGAGATTTTGTCGCAAATAACTTGAAAAGCTTCTCAATTCACACAAGTCTCTCCTTATTACCAGAACGTACCAGGAAGGTTCGTCACCTGACCTGTTCTTCACTTCCTCATAGAGATTATAGTACCTGTTAATCTGGGTCATCATTGACTTCCTCATAGAGATTATAGTACCTGTTAATCTGGGTCATCATTGACTTCCTCATAGAGATTATAGTACCTGTTAATCTGGGTCATCATTGACTTCCTCATAGAGATTATAGTACCTGTTAATCTGGGTCATCATTGTGTTACATGTACATGTAGACCATGAACTAAATGTGTTGCCTTTTGTTTCTACTCTCAAATGTCTGGCACCAGAAAGCGAAAGTGAAATTTGCTTGATTTCTTATGTTGCATACCGGTATTTGCAATAACGAGATGTCCACTCGGCCAATTGTGGGTCGGGGAATTCTAGCACGTCATTAGAAAGATCATCCCCTCGTGACATTCTCAAAGAGAGCTGTGTCTACCCGCGGGAGACCAAAGCGACTCTCATGTAAACTGGTGACATTTTTGAATCTCCAATCTCAAAGCGAGGCAGCATGATATCATTCTCAAAGCGAGCCGTGTCTACCCGCGAACTACTTCCTGTATTAGACAACTCGCTTTCACGGCCAAGTATACATACCGACAATAATTTGTTCGCGATTGATATGCTCCGAAACGGAAAGAGTCATTTCCCAATTATATAGCCCACGTTATGTTTAGCAATTCGCTTCTAACTCGGCGGAGCCAGCAGGTCAGTGACAAGCCAGATAATCATACGCCGCCTACTCACCCCCCAAATTTTGGGGGGATGGCTCCCATTTACGCGTGAGACTCTTTCTCGCAGTAGGGAGTCTCGCGAGACGAGAATGCCCCTCATGACCGGCCAGCAACGGGCATAACCCATCTTCCCTAGCCAAGTCGACTACATTGCAAAGCTCTACACGTCCAGAGCTTTGTTATGTATTCGACTTGGCTAGAGAAGATGGGCATAACTAGTTTGACTTCCTGTGTGGGCGTCATGAAACATACCTCAACTTCTGTGTAATGACCCATTTCGGCGTGATGATCTAATTCTGCGAAGTTTCGCGAAAATTAAACGATAGTTATGCTCGATTTAAACAACTCACTCGTGGATTGTTGTAAACGCAAACCTTGTGATGAATTATAACGCAGACTCACCCTCACGAATGTGGTTCGTACATTTCATCTCATGCCTTTTACATACGCCCTGGTAACTGGTATGTAAATATGATAAACTTGCATCAAATTATTCTGTTGTTTCAAGAAATGGTAACTATGCTTACCATGATTATAACTGTGACAACTTTAGGTCGAAAATAGTTATCATTGATTAAACATATGCTCCATGCTATAAGCATAGGCGGGAGAGGAAATACTGATGATGGTAGTCACGCGTTAATGCACCTGCATGCCGGTGCGCAGGGTCTAACATATTGTGTAAAGATAACGACAATTATATCGGGAAAGGGGGATTGTGATAACGCAATATAACCTGTTTGATTGCAGAGTACTACATCTCTAGCTCGGCTAGTTCCCTCTGTCTGGTCGATCATAGAGTATTCAATGTTCAGTTGACGCATTCACAGTGCAGCGTAAACTTTTACCTCTGTACTATATACAAAACAAGGAAGTTTGCATAGGTTTCAGATAGTATGACATTTTCAGATCAGTATTCTATTTTCATTTATAGGGTCACCAGCTAACTCTGACCAAACGGACGAGCGAAGAGACGTTCTCGAAAGAAGTCGTGGAAAGCATGGAAGAATCGGCCATAATGGACAATCACGTGTCCAGTACGAATGACCAGGGATTTGTACCGAACATTAAAACCGAATCAGTCAAACCGAGTAATCTAGTATCTGGACTTCGCTGTGATAGCCAAGCTACAGGTATACGGCTAAATCTCTTCGAGAATTCAATGGACACCAACGATGAAAACTTAG
This sequence comes from Hanleya hanleyi, assembly GCA_036873755.1. NCBI lineage: Eukaryota > Metazoa > Mollusca > Polyplacophora > Lepidopleurida > Hanleyidae > Hanleya > Hanleya hanleyi. The sequence goes on along the minus strand of JAVTVY010036181.1, from coordinate 906 downwards.
ACATCCAGTACTACGAGATGAATAATAATAGACCTAACAATTCAAGAGAGGAAAATGGACAAGGGTACGAATCTCCCGACGAGACGGGTGATTACGTGGGAGCCGACCAGTCATCCTATAATAATATCCTCCACGAACAATCACTCCTCGAACGAGCATGTATTGAACAAACAAGTACAGAAACAACCGATTCGTTTGGCTCTATAGGACCAAGGCCACTGGGTTCTTGTGAAACCTTGAGTTCAAGAAATGGCCTGTCATCCGCCTGTGACTCGTTGCAAAGTAAGTTATACAAATGTACTCACTTCCGTTATGGAATTTATTTAATAAACCGAGATTCTCGGTATAACCTAGACCTATTTCCGGTAAAACTGATACTTGTTCCCAATACAACCGATACCTATTTCCGGTACAACCGAGGGAATCTATAGATTTAACTGCTCAACCGAGTGGGCAGAGCTGAAAAAACTCAGATTTCGTCTCGGAATGATTCTTGTGTCTGAAGCAGAATGATTGAAAAGTTGTTATACGATTTGTCGGCTTGTGAATGATTTCAGCGAAAACCCATATAACTTAACAGACACAACATATCGTTCCAGCAGCGTATTTGCCAATAGAGGCGAGATATTTATCAGTTTGTGATCATTTCGATTTATTTGTTTTCATTTTATTAAGCCAAATTCTACGTTCCCACTTCGAACTTGCCTCAAGTGGTATATACCAGGCCCCCTTCAATGTCACAGAACTTATAAATAGACACGAGACGTCACTGCATGACATCGAAGCCATTTGAATTTCGAAATGTGTCATTGAAGAGCGTTACTGATTGGCTGACCTACATATTGGGCCAATACAACCACCATAGTAGGAGGAATGACGTCGCTACTTGAGGATGATGTCACCCTA
>JAVTVY010036180.1:0-15529 GCA_036873755.1 Hanleya hanleyi | reverse complement strand
GGCATTCGAACGAGGAAAAGTGGTGCTGACACTTCATTTTCGACAAGCACGTGCTCCCCACTTTGCATAATGAAAGTACCTTACGAGTGCGATGCACGCAGCTATGCTGACTATTATGCCCAACAGGCCGGGGGTGGCTTTCCGGTCTTTAGCGGCGCACGCATGCAACGAGGACATGGTCTGGGGAACATACTCGGCAGCATTGTGAAAACGTTCCTGCCCTTGGTGACGCGTGGGGTGAAAGCAATCGGCAAACAAGCGGTACGCAGTGGACTGCAAGTGGCCGGTGATGTCTTGGGGGTACGGCACCCAAAGAATCCTTGAAACGGCGGGCCAAAGAAGCGGGGGGCGTCTTGGTGGCCAAAGCACAACGCACCGTTGGGAATAAAAGAGCTGCCCCACCGAGACCACGCACCAGTCGACGACCGACCCAGCGACGACGCACATCGAAGAAGACAAAGGATATCTTTTCTTAAAACATGTCCTTAATCCACGCCGAGTCCTGCCCCTCCACCAACAGTGAATTTGATTTGTGGACCGTGCCGCCCACACAAACCAGTGTCGAACAAGGATTATGGGTGGAGCATCTCCCGCTTTCCAGCATCAACGAAACCGGGCCCATCGAGTTCACCATCAGTAATGCGGATACGGCCTATGTGGATTTAGCCCATACCTGCTTGTATGTGAAAGCCAAGGTGGTCAATGGAGCTGGCACCAGAATCGCTGACCAAGCAACGGTGGGCCCGACGAATCTCTGGCTGCACTCGATGTTTCAGCAGGTAGATATTTTTCTCAGCGACGAACTCATCAGTGACTCCACCAACACGTACCCCTATCGAGCCTACATCGAGACACTGTTGTCGTATGGCCGAGAGGCTAAAAAATCTCAGCTGACAACCGCTTTATTCTACAAGGACACGCCCGAGCACATGGACACGGCGGACAATGGGGGATATAACAAACGGAAGGCTTTCACTGCGAACAGCGCCTCGGTGGATATGATGGGTCGACTGCATGCAGACATGTTCATGCAAGACCGGTACCTCTTGAACAAGATCCCCATCAAAATCCGACTGATACGGGCGCCTCCGACCTTCGCCTTGATGGCCGCTAACGTAGAGGGGCATGCAGCGGACTATAAGATTGTCATCCAAGACGCAGTCCTGTATGTTCGAAAAGTGAAACCGAATCCAGCCGTTCAATTGGGACACATGAAAGCCTTGGAAACAAAACCAGCCCAGTACCCTATCCGACGTGTACAAACCAAAGTGTTCTCTGTGCCTGCTGGAAATATGGGCGCCAACAAAGAAACCTGTTCCTGGGGGAACTACCCAAGCGATTGATCCTGGCCTGTGTGGAAAATACCAGTTTCAGCGGAGCCTACCCAGAGAATCCGTTTGACTTTAAACATTTCGGTATCAATTTTGTGGCCCTGCATGTGGATGGACAACAGGTGCCAGCCACGGCCTTAACCCCGAACTTTGGGCGGAGGAATTTCATTCGAGCCTATCAGAGCCCGTTTACAGCCACCGGTCAAATCAACCAGGACGAAGGGAATATGATCAGTCGGGAGGACTACGCGAACGGATACACGTTGTTCTGTTTCGATCTAACCCCCACCTTAGAGAACGACCATCAGCCGGCCCTGGCCAAGCAAGGCAACTTACGGTTGGAAATCCACTTTGCACGAGCCCTGGCGACCACCGTCAATGTGATCTGCTACGCCGAGTTTGACAACATCATCCAAGTGGACAAGGCGCGCAACGTCCTGTGTGACTTTTCCACCTAACATGGATACAGACCAGATAACCACCGTGCTGGAGAATGACCCAGGGACACGTATGGTCTTTCAAGGGGTGTTCGCCTGAGATGTGTTCCCATTAGACCGTATGTATCCTGCTGCTTACGTTCTCAACACGGACCCGATGGATCGGCCCAGTGAACATTGGGTGGCCGTGTACTTGACAGAACAGCAGGGCGAATACTTTGACCCGTACGGCCTGCCACCCCTCCATCCCGATTTAACAGACTCCATGGATCAAGGCACAGAGACGTGGTGATGGAACAGTCAAACGTTGCAAAGCCTGACCAGTGGCGTGTGCGGACAATATTGCTTGTTTTACCTGTACCATCGATGCCGGGGAAGACCCTTATCTACCATCGTACAGATGTTTTGACGAGTACCCCCAGGCCGAGGACCGCGATGTACTCGTCTATGACTGGGCCGCCCATCATTTCAATGTACAAGCCCCGTTCTGGGCTTAAGTTAATGACAAGCCCCTTGTTCTGGGCTTAAGTTTACAAGCCCCTTGTTCTGGGCTTCAATGTACAAGCCCCTTGTTCTGGGCTTCAGTTAATTACAAGCCCCTTGTTCTGGGCTTGAGTTTTCACGTGGTTGTTCTCACGTTGTTGTTGTTCATTGAATAAAAAAAAAATGAGATCTCACCAAAAAACCCTGTCTTGTGTGTTTTATTCCTAATGCATCAATGCCCAATGTGGAGATTCAGTCAAACTGAAATCAGTGGTGTAGGAAGGGGCCAAAATGTAACCCATCAAGTTTAGAATGCAAGAGCACTATAGTAAAAATAGAGAGCCAATGAAATCAGCCCACAGACCAAGTACGTGTTTTTGGTCTAGGTTTGGAGCGGGCATTTCATTGAGGTACGTGTATACGGTGAGTGAAGAGACTCGTCCAACACGTATAGATTATGACTAAAAGTTCTATGAGCATAATGCATGAAAGTGGTTTTGAACACCGTATTAGCCAATCAGTGGCCTAGAATGGAGCCAAAGGTAACCATCCATGTCCAGAAAAACATTACCCGGGTGTACAAGAACCCAGATGTAGGCGCGGACGTCAGCGAAAGCACACCGTGAGTACCCCAATTCGATTGGCTGATTGTTCGACCGCTGATTGGTTCTTTTTCTCGACCGCTGATTGGCTCTTTTTCTCGACCGCTGATTGGTCCAAATGGACCTGCCCATCTTTCCCAGGTTCATCTAGAATCCCCTTTTTTTGTGCTCAAGCTCTGACTATAGCGATGCCGCAACATTGTCTCATTGGACATTGGACCGTCTGACCTGGAGGTGACCCTTTGACCTTTTGACCCGCGTCCGCGCGCGCGCACTGCCGGGAATGACGCGGGATGACGCGCGCGCGCGCTGCGTGCTGGGGCGGGCCAGGCCAGTGGAAAACACCCCGGCGGTTGAACATTGGAACTCTTGTGGGTTTGGAGGATGAACATACGGACGTCTAAGGGGAAAAATTGGAACTCTTCTATGTTTGGAGGTAGTTTTTAGTGAAAACCCGGAAGTGACGTCACAACCCACGTGACCTGCGTATATACTCCTGTAAAATAGAGCCGATTTTATTTCTTTGGAGGGGCAAGGTGAATAGGACTTGCGCTTTTTATACTACTAAACTGTGAAGTAGATTACATCTTACATAGGCCTTAAGGCCGTGATATGCATATGAAGTATTCTGGGGCATGGTCAGTACTTCCCAATTTTCCCTTCGTCTACTACTCGCCGATTTTTTTATTTTTTTTTATTTTTCTTATTATTATTATTATTATTATTTATTTATTATTTTTTATCCAACCCAAAGATAATATATGCCACCCTACGCTACGTAACTGTTGCTAAAACCATATAAGGGGGTTCCCGGTAAATTTGAACAAATGATGACGTCATGACCGAAATATCAACAACGCAGTTTCCACCGAGGCCGTGTCTTGGCCAAAACCGATAATGTCGGTGTGAATTTCAATGGATGTAGGCGAAATAAACGTAAGCTATACTTCTATCACACACACAAACTCATGTTGGCCGCTCTCAAATTTTCGTACAGGCCTTATTGCGAGAACTTGTGCGAGACGTGTGCACGAAAACTACGTGCGAAATCAGGCCTATTTTCTCATCGCATGGGCGGAAACAACTGCCGATATTCTATTCTGTGAAAGCTGGATGTGATGAAAACGCACTGAGTCACATGTGCACTCGCAACAATTCGCAACAGTGTAATGAAATGTGTTCATTTTTTAGGCGCTCATTTTCTACGACCTATACAGCCAACGTGGTTTATTAATATGCACACACATATCTTTTTCTTATAGTTCATTGGCTGAACACCCTCTGTTTTACCACACCCACCCCACGTGGGTGTATGGGAGGGAGAAATTGATCTACCGTCACACCCCAGAAACAGAAAACCGCTGGAGTGTCGACACCATAACACCAGGCAGAGCCAGGAAACATGTGTGTGTGTGCCGTTGGCCGAAATCATTAGCTTGATAGTTTAGTGTTTCCATTTCATTCATGTGGTAAACTGAAGACCGAATTTATACCGATGGAAATATCTGTGAATTTCGAAAAAATCCGTGACAAGCCAAGAAACAGAAAACCGCTGGGATGTAGACACCAAACCAGGGAGCATGTGTGTGCCGCTGACCAAAATGATTAGCTTCATAGTTTAGTGCGTTCATTTCATCCATGTGGTATACTGAACACCGGATTTACCGATGGAAATATCTGTGAATTTCGAAAAAATATATATGGAATGAGATTCGTGGTGATACCCATATTTTTTTAGGATACGAATGCATCGTGATGAAGGCTTCATGGTGTGTTATACCCACCTAGGAAAAAAACAGCCCCCAGATATGCATCAAACGCCCGAGAGTATGGAATATAGGTATACATCTGGACTAAACTCTTTTATCAGGTAAGCTAGACTTTAGTACTATACTTGCGTTGAAACCCATGCAGACAACCTATTCAAATTTCAATGCATTGGCAACATAGCGTCGCACGAAATATACGCGCCCCTGTTGACCAGGATTTTTTTATACTCCCACAACAACAGACAATTTGAAGACAATTTTCTAGCGGGGTGTTTTCTTGAACATAATTGCTGTAATATACTCTTCTTTTTGTGGACGCTAAATATAGGGGAGAAAATGGCAACATTGTGACCAAACCATAACAGTTGACAGCTGTAAAAATAGATACCGTGGCATAAAATGAGAGAGAGAGAACATTTCAATCTGCCAATTTTCGAGATGAAAATTTTTTCTTGACGAAATAGAAATGAACGCGAATCTATATTCTACAAAACATTTTTTCTTGACGAAATAGAAATGAACGCGAATCTATATTCTACAAAACACTAGAAAATATTAGCGTAGGTGAATTTTTTTAGACTCATTTTAGACTGTTTTGTGCTTTCATCGAAAGTGAAAACACATCTCGAAAAGTGTGTAGCAGTGTCGATATAAATCTTCAACCTAGATGTAAAAAATAGATACCGTGGCATAAATTAGAGAGAGCATTTCAGTACACCTAAAAAAAATGAAACCTGGACGGGTATCCTTCATCTCGAGGGGTCGCAAGTTCGATTCTTGCTTTCATTATGTGAGTATGTGTTGGACATGTGATCTTTAAATTTTATTATCACCAGACTAGCTTGAATGTTTTATGAACGCTAAATGGAGGGAGGGGGGAAAATGGCAACATTGTGGCCTAACCATAACAGTTGACAGCTGGAAAAGATGTAAAAATAGATAAAAATTAGATAGAGCAGCTCAATACACCTAAACGGTATAGTTCAACCCCACCCCCTCCCCTAAGCTTCACTTTGATACCTCACTCGACCCCATCGCACCATTTTATCTAGGGACTACTTTTTCTCCGCGGAAGGTTTTTCCCGCGACCGAATCACCGCCAGACATGACCGCGGATGAATACATCTTTCACATCTTGCACTCACTCACACCGGCCGCCATCTTAAACCCACCACCCATCCACCACACTTGCACTCACTCACACCGGCCGCCATCTTAAACCCACCACCCATCCACCACACTTGCACTCACTCACACCGGCCGCCATCTTAAACCCACCACCCATCCACCACAGCCGCCATCTTAAACCCACCACCCATCCACCACACTTGCACTCACTCACACCCCATGTGACACAATACGCGCTTCTGATTGGCTACCTCCACGTGACCTCCACAAAACATGCTAATTTCTGAGGTCAATAGGACTCAGTTTGCTCTTTGTATACTACTTGCGTACGATGTTTATTTTCATGTCACTCATTCCTATATACTCACACTGAAATAAATACTCACACTGAAGTGATAATAATTTCGCCAGTTTCGGTTTGTTGAGCTCTGATCAGCAATGACGCCATCCCAAATGTAATTCTATTTTTCTCGCTATGTAATTATACTGCCTAATATTCGTACACAACCGCTGATATGAACTTTAGATGTAGAGTAATTCCTGTACCAAATTATTTCCATGAGTCAGACTAAACTCAAATTGACTAAACTCAAATTAGACCGTATTGGATTAATGCTCTGCATAAGAATGATACCTAGTATTACATGAATTGTAGATTACATTGTGCCATGTGCCATGGACTGGGAGAAGTCTCTGTGATTTATGTGATTTATGTCCTGTGTTCAACTCTGCATAGCTGGTATGTAGGGTGAGTTATTTCTGTGATGAACTACACGATACTATATGTGTATTGGTACTTTGGGTCACAAACCACTGAATATTCGCCTTACTTAATATGTAGATTCCCTAATATTCGCCGCCACAAATGACCCACCACACCAGGTAGCCTGGCCTTTCCGCTCAAACATATGGAAAATTCAGCATACATTCCCGACCATTAGATGAGACCGCCAGAAATAGGTCATCCAACCCGAAACCATTACGGCAAATTTCGGAGGTGCCAATCAAACTGGCCCAGATTTTTTTCCGATTAAAAACGTGAAAAACGAGACCAAACAACCCATAGTAAAGCCCACAAAAATTTTCCCAGGTTGGACCTATACCCCCATAGCCAGTATGGGGCTATATGGGCCTACCCAGACCTCGGTGAACTTTTCCAAAAATTTCACCGTTTCGCTCCGGGACCCTTCCCATCGTGTTCTAAATGATGAGACGTGAAAAACGAGACCGAGAGCCAATAGTAAAACTCACAAAAAAATATGCCCCCCCCCCACCCCATACAGCATTTTCCGGTATATTGTATAATACAGGCCCCTAGTGTAAAGTCCGTGTTCCGCTTTTTTTTTCCGGAGAAAATTTATATACACCCACCCTACCTCTCTCACCCCGATAAACCCGGGGACCGATATTAGCCCTTTGGAATAGAGTCGATAGGAGTATATTCTAGGGTAAAGTCCGTGTTCCGTATTTTATATCTGGAGAAATTTTACATGCACCCACCCTGCCTCTAGAGGGCAGCACCATCGATGCCAAATGGGAATCCCCTTTTTGTTTGTTTATTTTTTGCGGAGATATACTGGACAATAAACGCTCGACCGATGCTAAACTCGTCCTAATAACATCGCCCAACACATATAGATTATGTTTATTACTATAAGTCTTCCTTCCCATGGTTTCAGGTATTTTTTTCGACCCTCCCCGCTCCAAGGTCACACCCGATCGAGTCCGGGAGCTCTCTTGTGTTGGAGGTAGTTTTTGGTCTCTTGAGAAACAACGCTACCTGTCGAAACTCCCCGTCATCTCCCCAAGAGTTATCTCCCCCGGCAAAATACTACTTTAAGTCAGTTTTATATACTACTCCTGTGTATCCTAATGTGGCAATTGTTGGTTCCTTTACTTTTTTTTTGTTTAAAGAAAGTGTTTATTGAATAGTGTATGATTACATTGTCTGGGTGCGACTTCCAGATATGGCTTCCATTTTCATACATTGCCACACTCCTCGCATCGCATCTCCCACTCCTTTGGTCAAAGGAGATGGTATTGTAAGGCAGGGTTTTTGCCCACAGACAGCGGACTCATAGGAATGTACATTTCTTCTCTCCATCTGTCAATCACAATGCAATGTACAGCTTGTCGTCGGCGGCAACTGTCAATCAACGGACTAAATGTTACGGTGAACCATGATAGCTTCACATATTTTCGATACCAAGGCGTTATTATTTCACCACGTTGCAGTCGATTTTACATGCACATATTGGAGAATAAATACACAATTTAGGCGAATATATTGCCGTTGTAACAGCTAGCGACTGATCGTTCGATTTCAACGTTTGACTAGCCCGTAATGTCCACACGGTATCTTGTCATAGTTAAAAAATATTTATTTTACTTTTAATTGGTTCATAATGATAGACTGAAATCTTATTTCAGATATACAGAATGCAATTTCTTTTTACAAAAATGAGAAAGATTGAAATAACTTGTCGACGTCACACATGTCGCCCTCCTGGGATTCGAACTCGGTAAAAGAAAATTTCGAAGCGCTTGTGATCCAACGTGCGTATCCACTACACCACGACATACGAACAATTGTAACAGGCTATTTTGTCACTTTAATCTACTTACGAAAACTTCAAACGTTATGATTCAGAACTTTTCATTTTTTAGTATGAAGGACTCCTTGGACCAAAAAGATTTTCCAGCAGTGGGGATATAATGCAACCGCACAACACCAGGTTAAATGGCGTTTTGGTCCAAGGGGTCCTTCGCGTCTAAATGCGTGTCTGAAGGACTCGATTTGGACCCTTTTTTCAAGAAATAGCACAAGCTGTGGATTTCAGTTTCATGTGATAACTATAATCATAACGCAATCGCACTAAAACTTTCACATATTGTGAACTTATATTTTCTCTTGCCGTTGCATTAAAACACAAGTATTTTTAGGACATTTCATTTTTTCGATTTCAACCGCACCACGTATGGGCCAAAATCCCGCCTTATGGTACCATCACCTTTGATGGTGATCTCCCATTTCCTGAGCGTTTGTGCTCCCCCCTTTAAAGCTTGCGTTGTTGTTGAATACAGGCCCTACCCCTGCCCCCCCATTTGCTGTTGAAAATAGGTACTTGTTGGGCCCCCACGTGCTTTGTCCCCCCTTACTGCTTTCTCCCCTACGGCTTGCCTCCTACTGCTTTCCACCACTGCTCCCCCACCGCCCATTTTTATGGAGTGCGTATCCCAGTGGTAAGTTGACTACAGGTATACAATTTAAACGCTTGACATTGCAATAAATCACATTTGCTGATTTTGTATTTTTTACTTAAGGTTTGTTTCAGGAAGTTCATTATTGCATCGCCACTCCCCTTATTTTTATTCTTTCTTTCTGATTCATCTAGGTGTACATCTTCGGTGAGTATTCGCGTGGAGTTTTCGATTGTACATAAGCAGACGACGATTGCAACCCGCTCTGCTCCGCATGGTAGTTTTTTGCCGCGCTTCCTGTTGTACCGCAGCGAGTTCAGATTGGACTTTGGCTTGTAGGATTATTTTTGCGGTTTCTTTGCTCCTATCTTCTATTATCCTTTGTCTTTTACACTCCGTAGAATATTATGCTGAATTTTTCTGCTCTTTTTGGGAAGCTCTTCTCTGTGTGTTCTCACTTTACCTTTAACCTTCCCTGTTTCAGACTTTACGTTGCAGGATGTCGAGTACAATATCACATGAGGAGATTGGTCAGTTTCTCCTTTAAAACAGAAAAATGGGAATGAATTCCCAAGCCGTAAGTCCGGAGGAGTTCAAACGGTCAGTGAATGTTGCAACCCAACTGGATGGTGTAGCGGGAGGTGAAGCATTCCCGGCACGACGCCAAGCTTTCAGCCTGAAACAACCTCCCATATTAACGAACTATTCAGGGGACCCCACAGCAAGGTCCGAAGACTTCGAAATTTGGCGCTATCATGCTGAACAGTTACTTAAGGAAACTGACCTGCCCGAAGATGTAACGAATCTTGCCATCAGATCGCCAATACGAGGAGATGCGGCACATGCTATGATGAGGATTGCTATGATGAGGATGGCACTAGATACACAGTTCTAGCTTTAATAGCCAAAATTAAGAGTGTCTTTGGCGACATCGAGTTCGGAGATAACTTGATGAGACAATTTCATGGCACCAGACAGGGACCAGAAGAAACTACGACGGCATGGGGATGTCGTTTAGAGGGATTGCTCAGTAAGGCACTCTCTAGTCACCTCGTCGAGTTGTCACAGTATGACAGCCTTCTTAAAAATCGCTTTTAGTCCGGTCTTCGACCTCAATTAAAAGATTTTTTCCGGTCACAAGCATGACACCATCCGGGACTTTCATAGACTTCGTTACACGATAAGATGCATAGAAAGGGAGCACCAACAGCGCCAGATGGAAGAGAAAGTAAAGAAACTCACCAAAAAATATAAAATATTAACACATGTCATAGGCCTCGTTGAATAACTCACCGGAACTAATTCATATGAATGTGTACCTGTGGTGCCATGTCGCCAAGTTTACGACGCCATACTGCCAACTTCTCATCCGGGTACAGTTGCCTCCAACGCCTAATAAAGCCGGAGTCGACCGAGAGCCTTGCCAGTCTAATGTAACACTCCCACTCTGTACATCATTATTTTTGCTGTCGTTGTTATTACCAGCACAGATTCGAACTCTGTGAGCATCATATTTTATTACATATTCATTCGCAAACAATATAAATATACCTGGGAAAAAACTGGGTAATAAAATGAAGAATCTGAATACTCAAACAACATTTAGACATACCGTTCAGTGTTTCCTCAAAACAATGAAACTTGTTGATCCCGTCACCAATTCACACAGCATTGTATTTCAATTTATCTCACTCGCCGAAGAAGGCGCACGAAGTGACTATTCTTCGTACCTTTTGAAAATTTTTGAGGCTCTATACGATGCACTCCACATGCGATATCGTTTTTAATTCCCGATATGACGATACTGCTCCAGTTGACCCACCCATGTTGACCGTATACTGCGCCAAGGGGGGAAATACGGGAGTTGCTGTTCCCGTTGGAGAAGGTGCACCACTATTTATGCAAACCGGAATGGCAAATTTCTAAATACGGATTTACAAATTGAAAGCCCTTATTGCGATTGTCAGCCTGTCCAGTATTTTAACCTATCCACCAGTTGTATAGAAAGGTGAAATCTCTTAGCATTCGTGGTTGGGAAATGTGGCGTAACTGATCTCTAACCCTTGAACTTGGGTTACTATGGCAACTTAAAGAGGTCACTTTCGGTCACGTGATAAGTAGGGCTTATGACCGCAGATCTCGATAAAAATCCGGAAAACGGGCTTTACGTCTGGTCAAATGGGTCGACTGGATAAACCATATTAGGTCCACGTGGTTGTACAGGGTCTCGTATTGAAGCGTTCGTCGGGGGCACTTCGGGTCAGGTTACTGGCAGGTGGCAAAAAGGGATCACAGACAAACGCAAAATTTTAAATAATGGACATTACAGGACATGTCGCCAGGATTGGCGGATTTTACACTCATTTGTTTGCAAGGATTGGGGGATAGCGCGGGCGATATGTTGTAATCAGCAGGGCATGAATCATTCTAGCCTTCTGAGTTACCACCTCCTGTATGGGGTTAGAGAGTTAGACGTGAGTGATTGTAAGTGTTGTAAGTGTATTAGACGCACCCTCGGTCAATGACCATCCATTCATTCTGGTCCATCTCTAAGCGTTTTCGGGCAGTCCAGGTTACTTTAATGACAACATATGCTTGAACTGCTATTTTCACAATTTGACAACATTTTTTCACAGCTGTTGTGAGTGGCAACCCTAAATCCGCTTCCGATGATGACGTGATTTCCATCTATGACATGATTTACAATCTATATGGTGTCAGCGGCACCACCAGGTGAGGGCACGTCCGTGAAAGGACATCTTTTCGGGCGATGACTTTATTCTCATCAAGGGCCAATGTGTGGCCTGGTGCACTGAGAGTTGTTCCCCCTCAACCGTAATTTTGGCTTGTTCCAAGAATAATGGAGTAGTGGCCCCTAAGTACATTTGCCTTGTATGCGTAGTGTGCCGAGTAGTCGATATGTGGCGCTTATGTTCCTTGTTCGTGAAGACATCTTGTAAACAAGCAGGAAACAGACGTTCCTAATTCCACAGTTTCCTCACAATTATGTTGGTGTTTGAACATTGCCTGTAAATAAGGCTACGCTGTTCTGATCTAGAGTATTCCCGGTTTCGAACGTGAGTACCGTCATGTTTGTACGTTTGGTATTATGATTGTACAGAACAATATTCAGGTGATCACGTTACATGTATATCTCTCTAACGTCGATGAAGTGTAACCATATAGGCTAAATGGCGCGAAATAGATATAATTGCGTTAAGCAGATTGTTTCTCTGCAAAAGTTACATGATCACCGATCCGCAGTGTAAGATTATATTTCTTGTAACATCTTTTGTACCAATTAATGGATTATATTATTATTCAAATCCTTTATTAATTGGATTACATTTAGTAAATGCTTCCAAGTCTATGGATCAGATTCATTGTTGGATTGTACTATTTTAGGTGACCTATTGAGTTACCAGTCTGTGGCTTGTCTGTATACACCATAGAATTAGAGTGTTCAACAGGTCAGTACCATGGTATATTTGGCGATATCAACAATCATATCAGATGATGAGATTAATATGCTAAATGATTTTATTAAGATATCTAATACGGAGTAATATAATTACTGATAATCAGCTCTGATCAGATTATTTGATTCCTAACTGATGCATTATGATAAGCATAATACATTGCCTGGTTTATAAAGTATTAAACTACTATATTCCTATGCAAGTTGATTATGACGAATTTTGTATAAGTTCATGGAACGGTTTCATGTGTCATATATATGCGAATATGTATTTCTCGCATATGCTCAAATTGTGTTATATATTATCTATGAATGTAAGTGTACTCATTCATGCACTTTTGTTCATTGGCAGGACATTGGCAGTCGCTGCCCCTTTTTCTCGCTTTACCCCTCTTAATTCATTCCATGAGAGACATGGTGAATAAACTGTTATTAATTAATTACACCAAGAACCGGCTTGTCTTCATTGACTGGGTTACAAATGGTCAAAGAATGCTACAGAACTCAGTAGCTGCCAAGGCGGCCTCCGACTTTGTGGATGTCTGAGAGCGGAAACGGGATCGCGTTCGCGCATGCACACAATTTGCGGCGGAACTCCTCTACTACATGGCTGCACTCTGTGAGGTTGACCAAGCCGCCCCACGGCACCAACTACTATTATTCAACTAAACATAGACATACTTTTGTATAATTTAAATGTATAATGTTTTTAAGATTGAAATCAACTTCATTACACAATAAAATGCGACCGAATAGCAAAGGTGCTATTTCGTAGACGATTCACTACGTAATTGTCATACGCTCCCCACGGGTGGCTCTTTGTCTGGTCTGTGTACTTAGAGGCTCAGTTCCGCCAATAGGAAAATAACCGAATATGAGATTGAGCATGTGTGTGTGATGACGTTATGACTTTGCGATAGAGCGTTAGCCCGTTACGATATAACGTTAACCCTATCTGGCCTGGGCTTTTTGGGACGTATGCTGGAAATTTGCCACAGTATACCCTTGGGTCAAGCTCTACCAGAAAATGTAAAAAAAATCAAGATGGCCGCTTTGATGACGTCACAGTGACGTCATATTCAAAAACGGCATTTTTGGTCAATTTTTCGGTCGGATTTTTCGATTTTTTTATTTATGCAATTTCTCCGCAAAAACTGCATGATAAATTAGTTAATATTATTGTGATGTCAAATAAAGTAGTGTTTGCCCAATTTTCATTGCGGAAAAGCAGAAGTTTTGAAGAAATATGACAAAAACACCACTTTTCTGGTGGACGACACCTTGAATTTACCCATAATACTCTGCTCGCGTGGTTATGCAAATAGGTTCAAAATGACCCCAATATGATAAGCTATAAAGTCAAGAAGATTCAGGTCTCCATTGTTTGTCGTTCCGGAAATAGCGCAGAAAGTTTGGTAGCCCCCCCCCAGGCCAGGTAGAGTTCAGGCGTTCAGACGAGCGTAAAGCGTAAAAAACTGGCGTTGACGCGGGTCAATACGTTTCGTTCATTGTCAATTCCATAGGATATCACGTGAGCATTTACACCAATTAGAGCTGCTGAGCTATTTGACTAGGCGTTGAGGCACTAAGACAGGTGTTCGCAGGGCATTACTGTGTTGAGTCTATAAAAGCAACCCTAACTGCTTCCAGTACAAAAGCACGTTCACCAGATACTACGATATGAGGAGACACCAGAATAACATATATAGGCACAGAGAAATGGAGGGTCTATAAGCCGATGCAGGAACCGAGAGCGTACCGACTGACACGGATAGTCCATTGACTGATACTGCGACCCTGCTCACTGACAACCAGGCTGAAAGCTCGACCGCTGATAAGCAAACTACCTCCCAGGGAATGAAACGCAACATTAATAGGGTTTGGTAAACGATGCCGGCGTACTGCCACGGAGACCTATTACCCCACGGACAAATATACTGTTTGCATATTTCTAAAACCATCACAAGAACCAAAATAGATGCATGTGATGAGTTGTATTCCAGCCAAGCCTGAGTGAGGAAGACGAGTACCCTACCTTATTTTGTCAAGTAGACAGTTACGTTACCCGAAGTGCCCTCGACGAGCCCTTCCTGTATGACCTAAGTGGAACCAATATTGTGCATATAGGCCAACTTGACTGGGTGAAAGGTCCGCAAATATCTTGAAGTCCGGCTGTTTTTCAAGTCTTAGATTTGCATCCACCCGTCAATCACGTGATCGGAAATGACCTCTCTAAGGTGCGGTGGCAACCCAAGGTCAAAAGTCATTTACGCTTCATTCATCCATCCCGATTTCCCAACTACGAATGATAAGAGATTTCACATTTGTATACTACTGATGTATGAGTTTAAAATGGACGAGGTGACAATGAGAACAAAAGTCTCTTTCAGTTTGTGCCATCGTCTTTAGGAATTTGCAATTCAGTATGGGCAGGTCTGATTAGTAGGCATAGCCTATAACAATTCTTACTTAGTTTCCAACTACAGTAATTTTGAAGTCGGTGTCGGGAAGCCAAATACATAGCGCATTTGAAGTGCACCGTATAGAGCCTCAAGAATCATAAAATACAAGTAGTCCCTTCATGTCCACTATTTGGTGAGAACAGCAAAAGCCTGTGACGGGATAAACAAGTTTCTTTGTTTTGAGCATGGAGCCTACTATAGACTGGTGCTCCATGTTTCGAGGAAAAACCTACCGGTATGTCTGAATCGTGTTTGATAAGTCAGATCCTTCATTTTATTACCCAGCCTTTTTCCAGACATATTTATATTGTGTGCAAATAAATGTGTGATAGAATCTCACAGAGTCCGAATTTGGGCTGGTGACAACAACGATAGCATGGATATGACGTGGACTGTTTGAGTGTCAGTTCAGACTGGCAAGGTTCTCCGGCTTTATATTTGCGGTGGAAGCAACTGTACTTCGTAGAGAAGTTGGCAGTATGGCGTCGTAAACTCGGCCACACGGCACACAGGTACACTTCCATATGGATTAGTTCCGGCGGGTGTTACTCATCGGGGGCTATAATATGTGTGAATCGTTTTTTCTCTACCATTCGTTCATCAAATAAGGTCATGTCAGCTTTAAGGAAACAACATTT
>JAVTVY010036179.1:0-16414 GCA_036873755.1 Hanleya hanleyi | reverse complement strand
CACTCCTTTAAAAATCATTGCTAATGCTAAACTTGACTTTGACAAAACAGGTGAAGGTCATTCATTTTCATTGGGCTTCTGATCCATCACCAGCTGCATATGTGGTATGACAAGAAAGATGGACAGAAAGAGAGACAGATCATTGGGGCATCATTACATTATCTTCTAAATATTCTGTCAAAATGCACCAGAACACACCATTTTACTTAAATTAGATATACATGTAAAAATTTCCCAAGTGGGAAGTGACATATGGCAGGGATGTAGAAGTTCCACTTCAAAAATCTTTCTACTTTTTCAGTCTAAAAAAATAGTTATCAACAGTTGTAACTATGCTGTCAAAATGCAACGGTATATGCCATTTCACATATCGAGTTTCAAATAAATTTTGGGGACCTTCACATAAAACACAACAAAAAATGAGCATTAACTGAGTGATAATTTGTGGTTTTGTTCATTGAAACTTGGCCAGAATGCATCTCCAGACATCTGGAAGCTCAGGGCTTCACGGCCACTGTGGGCTAACAAAATATAATTGGGATAGCCATACCAATGAACTGGATCAAATTACTACATAAGTATTGGAGAGTGAAGCGTTTACTTTGTTGACAGAAGCAATCCACCAGTCCCCTTATGTAAAGTGCATTGTGCAATAAGTCAACCACTTCAGATTTTGTAGCTGAATGGTCAACATACAATATGTAGGCATGCCAGGTATCAGTGTTACAGTACATGTATGTCTATTTGACCAAAATGCCCCGAATCGAAGCTCCCTTGAATACTTTCAATTCTCCATACAGTATAGCAGCATATTTTCCCTGGATGCATTTTAGTTATTTGAGTAAGCAGGGCCTGATGTAGTCTAGATTTAGATACATTCAGTTGTCAATATCCCCATTGCCACATGTCTATGCCAGCGCTAGCAGCACCAATGTCCTGTCAATCCATTTTCTAAACCATAATGTTAATAAAATTATGAACAGTAAAAAAGACTGTATAATGAAATATAAATAAAGCATTTTGTTGATGGGCTGCGAAATCCGTATGGAAGGTGGCCCTAAAGCAATGTCAATCATTAAAAAAAAAAAACAGGAAAAAATTTCAATTCTTTGAAATACTTAGTCTAACAACATCACAATAATAAACTTCATGAAGCGCCAATAAATTGTGCTATATAAGTTTACTGTCTATAGTGCCACCCAATGATGAACAAATATTACAAAATCACAAGATGAAGCAAAATCCCCAGATGTGGCCTGGGGGATGTAGACATTGGACTGGGGTCATGAGAATTTCACGTATTAAAAAAAAGGCCATTGGGCTTACAAGGGATGTGAATTATAATACTGGGAATGTTATATTCATGTTCAGCAAACGAGAATTACTTTTCCTGGATTCAAAGAAGTAAATTTCCATTTTGTCAAAAAAAACCTTATTTTGGGATGCAAAAACGCGTCTCCATGATTTCGCCATCATGGCCAAAATCTTATCAGTCCTTTGCCTATCTTGCAAGATCATTATATCCAAATTTCATGGAAATCAAACAAGTTGTTTAGAAGATATCGCGTTACACAAGTTTACTTGAATTCATGTCTATAGCGCCACCTAGTGATGACCAAATACCACGAAAATCAAGCAGGTGAAATGTAAAGCCCTAGGAAGATGGCACATAAAGAGTTCAATGGCAAAAACTTTAATCATGATAATGGTTATGGAGGTTTTGCCGTAAAGTAAAATAATTGAGACTTTTCATTTAATGACAATTTGGTTTGCGCCGAAAGGGAATTATCATGTGGCAATCCTATATTTATGCTTGGAACCTAGAATAGAACAATTTTTAAATATTTCTCCAAGCGAATTGGTAAATTTTCAATTCACGAAAAACTTTTTTTTTTTGAGATGCAAAAAACGTGCCTTTAAATTTATGCCAACTATACCAAAACCTTTTCAGCACATTGCCTATCCTTCAAGACCATTGTAATAAAATTTCATAGAAATCAAACAAGTCGTTCAGACGAATCGTCACAGAAAGGTTTACCTATGCTCTGACTACAACGCCACCTAGTGGTGAGCAGCGGCTATGAAAACACAACCAGAAAAATTTCCCAGGCCTAAGGAGATAGCACACAAATTTTGACCCAAAAATATTTAACGGTTTCAGAGATATTCACGTTTAATGGCGGCGGCGCCGGCGGATCCGTTTCTCATGAAAACATAAGAGCATCCACTTTGTGGAAATGCTCTATATACACCTCACTACCACCAGACCCTTCCATCCAAACTTTCGATTCTACCATCTGGAACCCTGGTAAACTGCTCAGCCGAACGTAATATTCCGCTGTTGACGTCATGTATGCCTACTCTGTCATCCAATTAAGTTAGTTTGCTTAGCATTGTTCAAAGCATAGGGTCAAAGGGATCAGGCGCTGACATCAGACTGCTCAAATGTGTCACTTAGCACCTCGACCAATCAGAAGAGGTTTTCGGTACAGGCTCTCTGCCAATGGTCGGTGTACTAGACCATGGTGTTCGCAATGATGCAGATAGTCATGGAAGCGGCATATAATACCAGTGCTAGGAGTTTCCCATGGGATTTCTTTCTAGGCAGCTACACCCACATCCTGTTGGACACTCCTCGTGGGTCTGGAACCATTCCAACATGTGAAGTGTGTGTCCTCCATGTCCACAAGCCAAACAGAAATTTGAGGCACCTGGAAATATAATTCACGAAAATTAGAATTTATCTAGCATGCAGCTTCAAAAGCTGGCAAAAGTTTTTCTAATGTAAGGGTGAGTGAGTGAGTGAATAGGATTTAACATCGCTTTCATCACTTCACCTGACGAAGCAGATATCCACTATCTGCGAAAGCTCGTGACCATTACACTTACGTCATAAAGTTGGCACCCTTTGATATTCTTTTATACTACACAGGACTAACATGGCTACCCCCAATTTCTAATAATCATATCGCGATAAACCAACTAAGCACCACCCAGCCAAGTTACATTCCTGCTGCTCCAAAGAAGAAATCGTTGAAGCAGCATGGAACCAGACACCCTCCATACATTCTAATGTAAGATCAGTAAGCCTAGGCCTCCTATTTGCTCCTATGTATTATTAGCCTTGAATCGACAAATGGTGACAAGCAGTTGATGACAAACTGACACATTTTGAATAATCATCCTGAAAAATAAGGTTTTTCACAAGCTCTATGACCACATCCATGTGACGATGTCGGTGCCCTAAGGTCAATTTAATAATAATAATATTTAGAGTATCTACCTCTAACTCCTGTACGACATATAGCACATTGGAAGGCAGCATTCTTACAGGACCCACATTGGGCACCACGAATCTCACGTCCACAATGATGACATATGACACCAAATTCTGCAAATATGAACACAACACCCTTGAAAATATTTGTATTATTTAAAAACTATTTTTGTTTTAAACTTGCTCCTTATTGCAGCGATTTTATGGTCATGGTAACTCCTGGAAATTCATGGAATTTTGTGTCTGGTCATGGAATTTTGTGTCTGGTCACGGAATTTTATGTCTGGTCAGAAAAACTTTCCAGCTGAACTTCCATGGTTCATGCATTCCTTGAATTTTGTGTCTGGTCATGGAATTTTGTGTCTGGTCATGAAATTTTATGTCTGGTCACGGAATTTTATGTCTGGTCAGAAAAACTTTCCAGCTGAACTTCCATGGTTCATGCATTCCTTGAATTCTGAACTCATTGGTTACATAAACTGTTTTTTCATTTCTTTCTTTGTATATAGATATTTTTTCTGTTAAATTCTCACTTATGATACAGGGGTCAGATTTTACATTCATAAGTGAACTCTTCGATAAAAATTAAAATTTGTATTGATAATCGGATGAAAGGTTGTGATACACATTTAGATCATGGAAAAGTCATGGAATTTGTACATAAAAGGTCATGGAATTTGTACATAAAAGGTCATGGAATTTCATACTTTAGAAGGTGAAAGAACCCTGTATTGCTCTTCAGTGATAAATGTAACCAAATTCCAGAAAACCCTTTTTGAATAAACCATCATGAGATTGTTGTAGAATTTCTATAATTTGCAGGACCATTTTCCATGTTTGATCATTTTATCACTGTTTCACATTGAATTTATTGGAAAATAGATAAATAGAGCAAAATATTTCAATACTGAATATTTGCTGTTCAAAATTCATGTGGTCTGACATCATGGATATGGAGGTCTTGTAGCAAAAGTAGCTAAAGTCCTTAATCCATGTACACCTCAATAGAGTTTGGAGGCTGTCTTGGAAGATGTGATTTGCAATGCAAACTAACAGCAAATCTACAATACAGTAAATCCCCTAATTATTCGCCACCCAAATTTAATTCGAAAATGGTCAATTTTTCCCCGTCATGATTTTCTCCGTCCTAATAAACCAAAAACAGAGCATTTTCAATATACCCGTGAAACAATAAATTTGAACACTCCCATTATCATCGCAGAGTTGATAAAAGTATAGACTTGTCGTTGTCAGTCGATCTTTATAGTCAATTTACTCGAATCAAAGTCGATGGTTAAAAACATCTTTGATTTAAACTCTTTATCTTTAAAGAGAGAAATAACTATGGGAAATGCAAAAGGCAATTAAATATAGTACGATCCAAGATGATGAAGGAGTCCGCCATCTTGGCTCTAGTGTCAAGTATCGCCGCAAATAATTCGAACACGTCCGTTTTTCCAGAATTGTCCTAAATATTAATTCGAGAGTGGCAGATTTTTTTTATTTTCAAATCTCACCACCATTTCACGAGTACTTGGGGAAATTACAGTATAACAACTAGTCCGTGAGCTACTAGGGCTCACCTTGCAACCCCCCCCCCCCCACTACAGACCGAAACTATGTTTTTTATGTGCTTTAGGATATGTCAAATAAGAAACAATTTGTTAACAGTCGATAAACTGGGACTCACTACCCTTTTAATCACTTTTAAATTACTCCTGTGTTAATATGTACAAATTTTGTGACAATAGGGGGTAGGGTTACAAGAATAGTCTTATCTTCCATAATTATTATCCAATCTTTATAATGTTGGTCACATATTATTCAGCATTGATTGCTGCATCGAATATTTACAAGATACTATCATTATTTGTTGGGTATGACGTCACACAGGGGCCATACATACAACAGTAGGAGTAGTAGCGAAAGTGGGCATTTTGGGGGTGCGTGAGGGTATGCTTGAGCGATTGAGGGACCATTCTTGGTCCGAATGCGTCGTGTGAGATGTCAAAGTGAAGCCCTCGGTATGTGGGCCACGACTTGAGGGATCTCCACATGATCTGTGACGTCATCAGTAGGAGTAGTAGCCAAAGTAGGCATTTTGAGGTTGTGAAGGAAGATTTTTGGGGAGAGATGGACCATCCGTGGTCTAAATGGACCGTGTGGGGTGTCATCTTGTAACTCTCTGCATGTAGACGACGAATGTTATGGTTTTTGTTGGAAGTCGCATCGTGCTACTCATGCGCAGTTGAGCAGTAGTAACAAAAGATGTCATTTTGGGGGTGGGCAATGATCTGTTTGGGTAATCAAGGGACCCATGTTTGGTCCAAATGGACAGGTTGGGGTATCCTAGTGAAGCTTTCGTGGGATAGTCAGACAGGCGTGTTTTCTATTGGAATTCAGGCCAATCTGCGCATGCGCAGTTGGGGTGTAGTAAGTAAAGTGGTCATTCTGGAGAGATTGAGGTCCTACATCTCATCCAAAGATAGAGTGTAGGGTGTCATCTTGAAGCTCTCGTGGTGTAGACCACAACTTGAGGCATTTCCAGGTCATCTGTGATGTCATTGGTGACGTCATCAGTATGAGTGATAACGAAAGCGGCCATTTTAGGGGTGCGTAGTGGTGTGTTTGAGCCACTGAGGGACCATTCTTGGTCCGAATGGGACATGTGGGGTATCATATCGAAGCTTTTGCGGAACAGCGTCCGATTGGTCCGGTGTGTCATAGAAGTAGGGGATATGGCTAGCATGTGCAGGCAGCAAATAGTGGGGCACTTGAATGGGATTTTAGACTCGAGGTGGACCATTCGTGGTCCGAATGGTTTGTGTGGGGTTACGTAGTGAAGGGCTCGTGGGCTAGCGTCGGATTGGACTGGTATCATCGCACGCATCCTGGTGTACCATATGCACTACGGGCTATAGTGTACAGGGTGCACCACAGATACGTGCGCATGCCTGCGTTGACATCACTTTCTATCTCCAAGATCTCCAAGCTCTGAGCTTCAAGAGCTCCGACTTCAAGAGCTCTGAGCTCCAAGTTCTCAACCGACCCATCCCACAGCTCCGAGCTCTGTAGTTTCTCAAATGGTGGCTTCTGATTAGATAAGAGCTCTATACTACTGTCAGACTACATCTGCAGAATGATGATACTAGGCTACACACCAGTCCAAACGAGCCCTTCACTACGAAACCCCTCACGACCCATTCGAACGGTTCACCTCGAAGCTAAAATTCCATTCCAGTGCCCCTCTTCCACTATTTGCTGTCTGCGCATGCCCAGCCATATCCCCCACTTCTATGACACACCGGACCAGTCGGACGCTGTTCCACAAAAGCTTCGATATGATACCCCACACGTCCCATTCGGACCAAGAATGGTCCCTCACTCTCTCAAACACACCACTACGCACCCCTAAAATGGCCGCTTTCGTTACCACTCGTACTGATGATGTCGCCAATGACGTCACAGATGACATGGAAATCCCTCAAGTCGTGGTCTACACCACGAGAGCTTCAAGATGACACCCTACACTCCATCTTTGGATGAGACATAGGACCTCAATCTCTCAGATATACCCCTGCACACCTCCAGAATGACCACTTTACTTACTACACCCCAACTGCGCATGCGCAGATTGGCCTGAATTCCAACACAGGAAGGAAGCAATCAGAGATTGCTCAATTGTATGCCCCCCCTTCCACTTTAATCCGACACTGCCCCGCCATTGTTCTGCTCTTTATTGGTTGGTGGAGGCCTAATTTGGATAATTATAAAAATTCTGTTTCAGTCACTTTTTTGCCATGCCTCACATAATACATATTCCAAGTATCAAGCAACAAGTGATAATACGATGCTTCGATGCAAGATGGTCGCCAGGGCTTTCGCCAAATCCGAAAATGTGACCTGGTCATGAGACCTACATTCCTTGGGAGTATATTGTGGTGAAATTATGAAGCGATCAGTGAACTTTGAATTTTGCACCCAATTCACTGTTTTTGGGGCAATTTCATACTTCAGGACCTGTGTTGTTTGCTTTGGAATGTAGAATAACATATAATATAGATATTTTCCTGGTTCAAATCGGTTATGGACTGAGATCCAGCTTGGACAAATAAATATTAAACATTAGGTTTAAACAAAGGGCCATAACTCTTGAAAATATAACCGAAAACAGAGAACTTCACGCTGCACATCTATGGGTCACTGACCACATATCATGCAAATTTCGTACTTGTTCATACAATATTAACCGAGATCGGGCCCTACAAATCACAATTCACAAAGATTTGAAGAAAAAAGGGCCATAACTCTTGAAAATATAAGCGAAATGTGGAGAAACTTCACGCTGCACAACTACAGGGCACTGACCACATATCCTGCAAATTTCATAATTGTCCATACAATATTAACCGAGATCCAGCCCGGACAAGTTCCAATTCACAAAGATTTGAAGAAAAAAGGGCCATAACTCTTGAAAATATATGCGAAACGCAGAGAAACTTCACGCTGCACAACTACAAGGCACTGACCACACATCCTGCAAATTTCATAATTGTCCATACAATATTAACCGAGATTCAGCCCGGACAAGTCCCAATTCATGGAGAATTCAGGAACAAAGGGCCATAACTCTTGAAAATATAGGCGAAACGTGAAGAAACTTTACGCTGCACAACTGTGGGTCACTGACCACACATCATGCAAATTTCATACTTGTCCATACAATATTAACCAAGATCCAGCCCGGACAAGTCCCATTCACAGAGATTTCAGAAAAAGGGCCATAACTCTTGAAAATTATACCCGAACTCGGGAAAAACTCTACGCTGCACAACTATGAGCCACTGGCCACATTCCATGCAAGTTTCAATCCTGTCCATCAAATATTAACCGAGATATTGCCCGGACAAGAAATTCGGACAGACAGACGGACAGACAGACAGACAGACGGACGGACAAAGCGATCGCTATATGCCCCCCCTCTAGTTAGAGGGGGGGGGGGGCATAATAAAAAACACGCCTGTCTGACTATCCCACGAAAGCTCCACTAGGATACTCCAACCTGTCCATTTGACCCAAACATGGGTCCCTTGATTGCCCAAACACGTCATTGCCCACGCCCAAAATGACATCTTTTGTTACTACTGCTCAACTGCGACTTCCAACAAAAACCATACCATTCGTCGTCTACATGCTGAGAGTTACAAGATGACACCCCACACGGTCCATTTAGACCACGGATGGTCCAGCTTTACCCAAAAAACCTTCCTTCACAACCTCAAAATGCCTACTTTGGCTACTACTCCTACTGATGACGTCACCAATGATGTCACAGATCATGTGGAGATCCCACAAGTCGTGGCCTACATACCGAGGGCTTCACTTTGACATCTCAAACGACGCGTTCGGACCAAGAATGGTCCCTCAATCGCTCAAGCATATCCTCACACACCCCCAAAACGCCCACTTTCGCTACTACTCCTACTATTGTATGTATGGTCCCTGTGTGACGTCATACCCAACAAATAGTGATAGTATCTTTGATGCAGCAATCAATGCTGAATAATATGTGACCAACATTATAAAGAATGGATAATAATTATGGAAGATAAGACTATTCTTGTAACCCTACCCCCTATTGTCACAAAAATTGTACTTATTAACACAGGGGTAATTTAAAAGTGATTAAAAGGGTAGTGAGTCCCAGTTTATCGACTGTTAACAAATTGTTTCTTATTTGACATGTCCGAAGGCACATAAAAAACATAGTTTGGGTCTGTAGTGGGGGGTGCAAGGTGAGCCCTAGTAGCTCACGGACTAAACTTACCTATGCCCTTATGTCCCTCTGTGGGTAGACTAACATATTTGAGTATTGCAGCACTCTGGTTCATCAAGCCCCAACGATACAGGATATCAGCATACACCCTCTTAACATGATCATATTGCTGATAGCGTGACAAGTCCAACAACCTACAGATATTGGAATACGGATCAGTCAACGATATAAACTAGGTTGTTTTCCCGTAAATATGAGCCTGAAATTCTGTTCTGTTTTATTTATGAATAGTTTGTGTCTCTTCTTGTTTTATTCTAAACTGAGCAAATTTCCGAGAGAACGGTGCAGATTTTGGAGTGGTGTGAGAGTTTGAATGTAGATGAGGTTTAAATGCAGACATAGAATGTATATTCGGCGATCTCAGGTAATGGAAGTGACAAAATTGTAGATAAATATCTGTGAGATTTTGTGTACTTTTTAGCGTACTTTTAGTGTAGGCTGGGTGAGAGGCATTATTTCGTGTCCCAGGAAATATATTGAGAATGTTTTGTTCAATTTTTTGAGAAATAAAAATTGCTGTGTTCTGAAACTGTCACCAGTACTATGCAATATTATAATTTCATTCAAAATATTATCAAACACCCAGTACAACTATCCGTTCGAAACATTTTCTTTTTGGGTGGTCGATCTCTGGGCTAAATTTTGACATGCAGAAAAACACATATGCCCAATTATGATGACCTTTGGAACTTGGAAGTCCATAAGATCTAGTAATTAATTACCTGCAGTTGTTTTCATGTCGTTCCCTCTCGTCTTCTTCAGGATCTTTGAGATCTTCAACAAATCGATAATCTTCATAGGAGTCCGACCAACTGTTAGAACGTCTCAACTTCATCGTGGCTGAGAGGAAAGACAAGCAAGCAGTGTTAGAGATTATAAAGTTGAAAAAAAAATATGCCCAACAAAAATAATATATGCATAGATGACTAATTATTCTGAAAAGACACAATCTAATTAAAATTAAATCCTATCTGCTCCCTCATTTGGATATGTCACTTGTAAGATCTAACCGGCTTGCAGTAAAGCGAGTGTCATCCAATCCCGAGAACTCTTCATAGAGCTTTGAAAGTAACATAATGATAGGGGGATTTTTGATTGGCTCAGTCGAATCGGACACCATGCTGTTTGGGTATCTTCTGACGTTGCCGCACTCCCGCCATTTTGGCACCATAAAGCGGGGTAGAAATATGGACTAGTCCTTGGCATAAACCTTGGGTTAAAGTAGAGACGATGATCCTAACCCCCCTCCCCGACTGCTAGTAAAGTAGTTAAAATGTGGCCGTGATGTCATGACACTAATAAATATTCATGACATGGTCACTTCTTACACCAAATTCAACTGAAATCAGTATAAAGATCCTACATAGCGACATATATGATTTGGGAGCATTGATAGGATATTAATTTATTAAGATTGGGAAAGACATTAACACATTGTTCATCAATGACAGACTAGAGTTACGGAGTGCTGTCCAGAATAAACCAATTTTATCCCGCTTCCCACAAATCAGAATTCTACATTTTCTTCGTAAGAATGGCTGATACCCAGCAATGTCATAAAATATCAGCACACTGTCCAGGCCCGTAATCAAGGGGGGTTTTCTGGGTTCGGGCGAACCCCCCTTTTGGATATATTATATATTTTTCTCATGTAAATGCCCTTTTCAAACTGAAGTGAACCCCCTATTTACCCCTTTTCCCATACAGCGAACCCCCTGATGTGCCCTTTTGGAGTGAAGGCAAACCACCCCTCAGTAAATCCTGGCTACGGCCCTGCTGTCCCAATAAACATTGCTGTTTATGTTAGTGACAAAGGATCTACATTCCCATGTTAAGCCTATCTGGCCTGAGTGATTTGGGGCGTACTGCGGCCATATTTTTGTTATCCTTACAGGGAGCTGAAACTTACCACATGATATACTTAGGTTAAGCTCTAAAAATAAAATGTAAAAAAGAAATCCAACATGGCTGCATCGATTTACATCACAGTGGTGTCAGGTCACCAAAAGGCATTTTTCGATCGAACTTTTTTAATCATTTATTTATTCAATTTTCTTCACAAAATCCGAATGATAAATTAGTAAACAATTATTTCATGTGAAATAAATTAGTTTTTGCTCATTTTTTTTATCAGCAGAAAAACAACAACAAAACATTTGAAGAATTTTGAAGAAGTCATTTTGAAGTTGCCCATGATACATTTACTCTGCTCAAGGGGTTTATGCAAATAGGCTCAAAGTGACCCCAAAATGATAAGCTACAAAATCATAATTTTCTATATCAATGAGGAATATCTTTTTCTGTGATGAGGAATTCATCACACCATGTAAGGCCTACAAATTTAGCAGAATAAAACAACCTTATCAGGTGGCATTTACAACTCGCTATACAAACATGTGGATGAATACAATAGGTGCTAGGAATCCAGGCATATGTTGAAATACAAAGACACCCACACTTATACATCCCCTCTCCCTCTCCCTCACTGACACATATACACCCCTCTCCCCACTAACACATATATACCCCTCTCCCCACTAACACATACACTCCCTCCTCCACTATTAAACACATATACGTCCCATACCCCACCACCCCACTAACACATATACATCCCATTTCCCAAGCCCCACTAACAGATATACACCCCCCTCCCGCTCCACCCAACAAGGTGGCTGAGAGGTTTAAGGCATTTCGCTGGGGATCGCTGGCCTCGCACCGCTGAGCCGGCATGGGTTTGAGCCTGGCTGGCGCATATGTGAAAGTTTGCCAGTTACTTGCCGACGGGCGGTGGTTCTCTCCGGGTACTCCGGCTTCCTCCACCATTCAAACTGGCCATCACCATATGAGTAAAATAAACTTGTGTGACATTGAACCAAATCTCCCCCCCCTCCCCTCCAACACATACACCAGTGTGTGAAAGTATATAATACGCATATAATGGCTTTTTCGAAGATTTTCAGAATTACAATTTCAAAACATTCAAGTAACCACTTAGATAATGAAGTTGATCAATTCAAAATTGAAGGCAAGCACAAGTCAAACACACACATAGTTTCATACCAATTCTTTGACTGCTACTGATGAAATCAAATTCTACCAAGTCTACAAGCGATGAAATCCAATGACATGCTGTCATGCATTTGGTATCTGCTGGTATAATAGTCCTACATGTATATAAGCTAGATCATCCATGGGAGTGTAGAGTGGATGAAGAAGCGACCAGAGCGCTGCTGGAAATTCATAGAATTCTCAAAAAGATATGTATTAAACTGCCTCGAACCATTACAGAAATATTGTCAATTTCTCAATTGTGGCAAAGGAATAATCTCATTTGTACCAGTACTTTACCGTAGGGGTTATCCATATATTACATAAAAAAGGTTGTTTTTGTTTTAGGGGGAGGGGGGAGGGGGGGGGTCTGAAATGGCTGAATATAGGTCATTCTACATAACAATGCTGAAGGATGGTAAAAAGCATTACATGGGGTGTAAGAAAAGTATGGTACAAGTATGTGATATATGGATAGCCCTAGTGACAAGTTTTCGAAAATTAAAAATGTTACTGTTCATATTTTCAGGCCCGTAGCCAAGGGGGGTTTTCTGGGTTCGGACGAACCCCCCTTTCGGAAATATTATATATTTTTCTCATATAAATGCCCTTTTCAAACACTGAAGCGAACCCCCTATTTGCCCCTTTTCCCATACAGCGAACCCCCTGATGTTCCCTTTTGGAGTGAAGGCGAACCACCCCTCGGTGAATCCTGGCTACGGCCCTGATTTGTTCATATATAAAGTACAGAACACTAATCATGACAACAGAATGTTGAAAGCTTGGCCTAAAGTCAGTTGTTGCTGATATATTCAGAGCTGGCTTCTTGGGTGTTGATCTCATTGGACGCATTGTTCCGTGGCGCCATCTATCGTCGACGAATGATGGTGAAATTTCAATGAATTTTGTGGAATATCAAAGATCTTCACATAGATAGAGATGGCACCATCAAACAATGCGTCCACTGGGATTTATCAACTACCATAGAGAACTACCTTGATAAAATAGAGGTAGAAAAGGTCGTTTTTGCTTAATATCTATTGATTTATTCAACAGAACTTATAGGGCTTATATATTGTTACATGTCCAAACTGATTTTCTAATGAAAGTGCGCATATAATTTTTAATAGAGAACAAAACATGTCAACTATTATTATTATTATTATTATTATTATGCAATTTTTTTATTTTTTTTTAACACCAACCGATGCGGATATCCATGGTCGCTCATGGCAGATGTCTCTTAGCTCGACATATTCTTGACATTATCGGGCAAACACAACCTTTACCTCTATTTTAGCCTGTTAAAGCGGAAATCAGGCGGGTAGAAGCGGGATGCCTGTCACTTTCTCTCCGTTTTCTCTCGGTTTGATCATGATTGCAAGTTTCCAGTTTTTTAGACGGTATGGAATTTGTCAGCTCAAAGTGATTTTGAGATCGAAGGATTGAGACGGTATCTGATGTTCGAGACAAAACCAAGTAGGTAGAAAAACCAACAGAGATAAACCCAGACCATTTGAGATGAGATATTCATAGCTGTAATATGGTAAATACATGTACTCTAATAATTCAATCACCACAATTAAAGTGGACAAAATTCAACCAGTCACTCCAATAAATTCAATCACCCTCCAAAATCAGTAAAATAATGAAGAAATAACAGATTATCTGCATGATTTTCAACCATTTTGTCTACTTTCTGTTCTAATAAGGGGCTTCTTGAAATTAGGGCATGAGGTCCTTGATAAGAATGGCATATGCTGGTTATCCAAGTGGGATACAACATGCCCAGTTTTGTGTTCTAATCTGGATGGATTAGAGTTCCATTTGGAATTATGCCATTCCCCTCATGCCATTGCATGGTATGGCATAAGCCATCCTTTGTCTGTTGAGTTCCAAAAAATGCGCCATGGAGTTCCTAGGAGTTTCAGCTCGGTGCACCATGCCTCTCTGTTTGGAATGCCTTATGCCAGTTCCTAGCATGCCCCAATTTCAAGAAGCTCCCTAAAGAAGATGGTACGATAAGGTGGGATTTTTGCCAAAATGTAGCGCGGTTGAATTCGAAAAATAAAATTCCCTAAAAATAATTGTGTTTTAATGTATCGACAAGAGAAAATATATGGACACAATATGTGAAAGTTCTAGCTCAATTGCGTTATGATTATAGTCATGACATGAAATTGAAATCTGCAGCATGTGCTATTTCATGAAAAAAGGGTCTTAATTGAGTCATTCAAATACATATTTAGACACAAAGGACCCCTTGGACCAAAACGATTTTTCAGCAGTGGAGATATAATCAAGTTAAATGGCATTTTGGTCCAACGGGTTCGTTGAGTCTAACTGTGTGTTTGAATGACTTCATTTAGACTCTTTTTTTCATGAAATAGTACATGCTGCGGATTTCATGTCATAACTGTATATAATCATAACGCAATTGAGCTAGAACTTTCACATATTATGTACCGGTACATATAATTTTTCTTGCCATTACAATAAACACAACTGTTTTTAGGACATTTTATTTTTTTGATTTCAACCGCACCACTATAGGCCAAAATCCTGTCTTATTGTACCATCTCCTTTGATCACTCCATGAATTTAGGGTGGGAAATTTCACTTCTGGTAGGAGTCATTGATTTATGAAAGAATATTGTATGTTCTCAGTTATGGAGGGGCCATTTTGTCAATTGGACATGACCCCCGACAATATATACAGATTGCACATGTCAACCCCAAAATGAGATTCACCGTGAGACATCGACCAACGGTTACCTGGAGTATGTTGTGGGAGTGGCAGCTGAAGCATGTTGGCTATATATGGATTTGTAGCAGCCTCGGACAGTAGCTGGGCATGGTGAGGGGGTGTGGCTAAGTGATTGACAGAACAGTGAAGATGTTAGTACACAGAAAACACAGCACCAGTTAGAATATGTGGACATGCTGTTCATGTAAGACCATGCCTATCGTTATGTCCATTATATAAAATGATTATCATGCATTGTGACAAGTTTGGAGGTACTTCTTGTATCAGAAACCCATAGCTTGACAAAATTGTGTCAGATTTAAAAAAATATTGCTGTCCACAGAACATTCCTCCTGCAGGCAGCAGCAGGAATTTTCCAGCCATGATTTGGAAGAGCTGAAAATTGCATACATTCTGAACTGGGACAAAAATCTAGTTGAAGTAAGGCCACGCCAATTTTATCTTTTGTTTCATGGGCGGATTTTTTTTCTTTTTCAAGATTGAAACCAATAATAAAATAGAAATACATGTAGAAATAAAACAGGACTTTTGAAGTTCCGCCCCCTTCCTTTCTGCAGGTAGAGCAGTTTTCGCTCATCTGGTCCGGATTTATTTTTGTTATCGCTTCCAATGTTCAAAAAAAACAAAAAACCCACCCGTGAAACAGAAAATAAAATTGGTTTGGCCTGACCTGGGCAGAAACCAGCACAAGGAGAAAAGCCGTTGTATGATGGCCAATGCTCACCAGTTTTCTGTCAGACACAAGCATTGAACATTTATTGTTTTCTCTCTATTATGCTGATTGTAATTGTTACACAGCAAGTGGAGAAAACTTCATTATTCTCTCCTTGTGGAGTGTAGAATGAGTGGAAATGATTTAACTTCGCTTTTAACATTATTTCACCCTGGAACCCACGTGTTCGGCCCAATACTTTTTTTTACACCTGGAAACCCCGCGGATGCCCGAGGTATAATAGCCTCTTACGAGAAGCTGATCTCATGGCTTAGGGTGTGCACAACAGGTAATTTCCCGAAGCGCCACAAGGCTCCAAGGAGAGAACAATGAAGGTTCATCACTTGAGGCATCGCAAGGGGACAACAGTGAGGTTCACCACTTACAGCATCACGAGTTAAGGAAAGAACAAAGAGTGTTCACCTCTTACAGCATCACAAGTTGAGGAAAGAACAAAGAGTGTTCACCTCTTACAGCATCACAAGTTGAGGAAAGAACAAAGAGTGTTCACCTCTTACAGCATCACAAGGAGAGAACAATGAAGGTTCATCACTTGAGGCATCGCAAGGGGACAACAGTGAGGTTCACCACTTACAGCATCACAAGTTGAGGAAAGAACAAAGAGTGTTCACCTCTTACAGCATCACAAGGAGAGAACAATGAAGGTTCATCACTTGAGGCATCGCAAGGGGACAACAGTGAGGTTCACCACTTACAGCATCACAAGTTGAGGAAAGAACAAAGAGTGTTCACCTCTTACAGCATCACAAG